>BHFT01041934.1:0-14451 GCA_004320025.1 Laticauda laticaudata | reverse complement strand
TCTCTTGACTATCCAGCAGCAGCCCCGGGCCTTTCAGCGGAGAGGTCTGGACATTCCTAGGAAGGCGTGTAGGAGCTCCTAGCTGCCATCCTTGAAGTAAAATCGGAGGGGATCCCAAGGCCTTGGGATTTTTCCTAGCTCAAGTTTGGTAAGGCCATATGAGGAAAGAGGGGAGGATTTTCCCGTCAGAAAGCAGCCAAAGATGATGGTGTTGTTACCAGGGCTCTGGAGGGAAATAGCGGCAGATGGATGGATGACTTTGCATAATGATAATGCTCCTCAGTTGCTGGAATTATAACCTATATTATGGCTGCCACTGCGGGCCAGGTTTGAGACCCCTGGCGGGGCGCAAGGCACCGAATCGTAGAGATGAAAACCATAAAACAGGGGCGGAGGTCTGTGGCCAGCTGATTACACCCAAGAATTTAGACCAGTTAGCAGGCCAATTTCCGAGGCTGGCCCCAAGAAGCCCTGATAGAACTGTTTAAAGATGAGTGTTAAATGAGCATGGTACCAGAGATGCATTGCTAGAAGAGATCTCCAATAATTTGCAGATGTGGTACTTGCTGCAGAAGAAGTGAAAATCTGATTTAATCTGAAGTAAACGGCGGGAGGTGATGGGTGGAGCAGTTTCCCCCCCACGCCTCAAGAGGCTCCTGAAACCTCAGAAGGGAGAGCTGGCCGGGCAAGAGCCAACCCTCGGCCTGTTTCGATGCCGGGAAAGAAGGTCACCGGGCTGTTGAACTGCAGAGTCAAGTTGGAGCCAAAGGGCGGCGCCAAAGGAAGGAAAGAAACCTGGGAAAAAGTCCCCAGCGAATCCTCGCGAAACAAGCAGCTAAAGTCGAAAGAGACAGGCAGAGGGTTGACCCCTTCCCCAGGAGAGGAATCAGAAGCCCACGTGGACCCCTGAGGAGGAGGGATTTCTGACTCGGAGGATGACTTCCTGGTGAGTCCAAGCATTGAGGCCCTATGACCATTCCGGTGAAGTGAGCGGGTACCCAATTCAGCGGTCGGAAGGGGAGCATGCGAAGCCTGTTTAGGATTCTGGGGGTTCACAAGGTGTATAATCAACACGGAAGTTAGTGAAGAAAATGGGCTTAAAGCTAAAACCTTTGAAGATCCCATTTCCTTTTGCCAACTAGATGGATCAGTGGCTGGTAGGTTGCCCGCGCTCGTTTTTGTCACGAACCTATAGAAATGATCATGGGAGAGCAGATGAGACCCTAGCGTTTATTGTGGTCCTGGGATGGTAAGCACCATTAATTCTGCGGATTGCCCTGGCTCCGGAAATGCGAACCCCCAGGTTAACTGGTGAAAGGGGTTGTGCGCTACGCACCAAAGCAGCGGCCAGGGGAAGGGGCCAGATCCCAGCACGGAACCTGAGGACCTAATGAAATGAGCTTCCCACAGTACTGAGCCCTGAAAAGATGAGGAGAAATTCCCAAAGAGTATTGGGATTTAAAGACAGTGTTCCAGTGAGGAAGGCCTCGGTGAGCTCCCGCCTCACGGCCAACGGGACAGTGCTATGTGAGATTTTGCCAGGGGTGAGAGCTCCCCGAAACCAAAATTGTACTCGATGACGCCCATTGGGAATTGGAAGCTAAGATTGTTTATTGATTAAAAATTTGGACGTGGTTTTATTTAACCTTGCTAGGCCCCGGGGTAGCGGCCCCAGTGTTGTTCCGTGAAAAGAAAGATGGTTCCAAGCCTTGGTAGTGGATACAGAAATTTGAACGCTATTTCTGTGGGAAGAACGTGTAACCCGTTCCTTTGGAGAAGGACATGTTGGCCCAGTGTTAGCGGAAGGGAAAGATCTTCACGAAGTTGCGATTTGAGAGAAGCATACTACCGGATCCGAATTAAGGAGGGGGCATGAGTGTAAGGACCGCTTTTAACTGCCTGATGGGTTTGTTTTCCAATTCAACGTTCTTCCTTTGGTTTACAAGGGTGCCCAGCTGTATTCATGCAATGATCAATTCAAAGTGTTACATGACATTTATACAGGGGGGTTCTGAGGTTTATTCTTGATGATATCCTTATCTTACCGGAGACCTTAGGATTGAAACATGTGAAGTTAGTGCGGCTCGGTTTACAAAAACTGGTTGCTGCGCTAGTTGTATTGCTTAAATTGTTCAAAAGTGCGGAATTCCATCAAAGACAAAATTGACTGATTTGGGATTATCGCATTTTCATCTAGGCATAGAGATGGATCCAGAAGAAGGGTTGCATTGCCGTTCTGGAGTGGCTTCCCACCACGCCCAGAAAAACTTCAAAGCTTTTGGGGATCTTGCAAATTTTTTACCGGCAATTCATCCGACGTTTGACTTAAGATAGCAAATGCCCATCACAATCTCTTTGGAAAACAAAAGGCGAGGTGAAGCCAAGGCCAGGAAAGCCGCTGGAGTGGTCCAGGAGTTGCAAGCCGCTCTGAAAAGCTAAAACGCGAGCTGTTTGCTTGCAGAACCAGTGCTGAACACCCGCGATATGGACACTCCTTTCTTGATTCAAGCCGATGCAAGTGATGTGGCTAATTGGAGCGGTATTACTTCAACATCAATGAGAAAGGACTTTACAGCCTGTGTGTGTACACCTCCCGTTGCTGTCTGAAAACATGAGAGAAGATGGGCCGTCTGGGAGAAAAGAAGCTTTTTGCAGTTCGTTGGGCCTTGCGCTGACCTGGAGACATTTCCTGGAGGAGGCAAACACACGTTTGAGTATGCGACTGATCATAAGAATCTGGAAGCTTTAAAAACGCCCCGGAAGCCTGCCTCTAAACAGTTCGCTGGGCCCAGTACTTCAAGCGATTCAATTTTCTCATTGAAGTACCATTCCAGGCCGGCAAGAATTTCATGGCGGATGCTCTCTCGTGAGACGTACCTCAATATAATAGCACGGCGGCTCAGGAGCGTGATAAGCCAATGTCTCAGCCAAACATCTAGGCCGCCCCAGTGATCACCAGAGCTCAAAAGAAGAACAAAGAAGTGTGTTTTAATCGAATGACCTAACCGAACAATTAAAAGAAGCTTTAAAACTTGGACGAAATGGTTCCTGGCTCATTCAAGTAACTATACGATTAGAGGAAAGATGGTTTGGCTCTGGGGTGGGCGCCAAGTTGTATGTGCCACAGGTCTGAGAGCCAAATTACTACAAAAGGCTCGATGATTCTAAGAGCAGCTTGGCACTTTGGATTGTGAAGACCTTACATCGGTTAAGCGGCAATTCTTGGTGCCTACTTTAAAGAAAGACATTTGAGCTTATGAGCTAGCTGTCCAGTTCTGTGCTTCGGCAAAGAACCTCCTTGGATTAAGCCATAGGATTGTTACAAATGTAGTAGACCAACGGCTCCGCTGGAAGGAAATCTCTATGGACTTTTCATAGTAGAATTGCCCAGAAAGTTGGTGAAACACTGGGGTCATCTGGGTAGCTTGACTGATTTGTTTTCCAAACAAGTACATTGCATACCTTGTTCCAAGTTTCCCTCCTGCTAAAACGCTGCTTAAACTGTTGTTATATCACATATCTATTTCTTATGGCTTACATGGCGTCCCGCGAACGCATAATCTCTGACAGAGGTGTCCAGTTTACCTCAAATTTTTGGAAAGCGGTTCCTGAAGTTAATAGGCTCCGCCAGGGGTTAAGTCCGCCCACCACCCCAACAACCAATGGGCCTGTGAGAGGACTAACGCACAAAGTGTATAGGAACAATATCTCAGATGTTACAAATTATCAACGAAGATTAACTGGATTCCGAATTACTACATTGCCGAAGTGGCATTTTAACAACTCCGTTTACACAGCAGTATTGGATGTTACTCCATTTTAAAGTGGCTTCGGGACAAATTTGCATTCCCGATACCTGAACTGTCCTTCGTAAAAACCTCAACAGTCCATTCGTTGTGATGAATGGATAACTCAACTCCAACTTAACTGGCCGATTAAGCACGCAAAGCATTAGATGAGGGCCATCAAGCTCAATAAGAAATTTGCAGACAAGAAAGATCCGCCCCAGAACAGATCATAAAGTGGCCGACAAGGTTTTTCCTGTCCACCAAGATACTGCAGTAACCACTCAAAAGTCAAAGAAGCTTGAGTCCTAAGTACGTTGGTCCATTCACATGAATGAATTATAATCCGTGGTAACAGTCAGCTTTACCCTTACCCAAAAACTCTTCGACGATTCATCCGGTTTTCAGTGTTAGTTTGCATAAAACCTGACATACTCTATTACATCCATGGCTCTGACCCTCCCATACCAATACTGTGGAAGGCGACAAACCATTTTGGAAGTTAAAAGGGGGAAAAATTTTCTGGACTCTCCAAATGGAGGGTCGACTCCAGTATCTTGTAGCCTGGAAACATTTCCCTTGCTTTTCACAAGCCGAGATGGGTTAACGAAACGACGTTAAGCCCTAAGTTGGTCAAAGCATTTCGCTTCCAAGTATCCTGAAGTAACCGTTGTTTTGTAATTGTCTGTAGTGATTACATATTCTCTTTATATTTTCTCCTCCTCTCTGCTTCTAGGACTGATGATTGTTCCTTGTTTCTAGGAGCGGTCCGAATGTCAGCCTTCAAGATCTTCTGCTATTGCTTTGCATGCTTTTCGGCTGGGCCCGATAAGTAACGGGGGGGGGAAGGTGATTGGTAGGAATAAGTTGGGGTAAGGTGAGAGCTGCGAGAGTGGTGTACATCTCGATCTGTTAGCTAGTAAATGTAGGGGGGAGGTATAAGTCTAGAGTTAGGTTTCTCATTTCTCGCTAGCTTGTCTTCTCTCTGCCGCCAAGCTGGCAACCCCGTTGATCGAGAAATATGCCATAAGGCAACGGACAGATGGCCTCTTCACTCACCTGAAGATGCCCACATGATATATTCCACAACTTCTAATGGAAGTGTCATTTTGAACTATTGGGGGTGGGAACATTTCCATCACTTTCTATATGTGAATTGGCGCGCCTTAATTTCCTCAGATTTCAGAATTCTTTGGGTTGCTACCAACTTCAATTCCAGAAAACGATATCTAAGATATCTTTTCTCTAAACTAAAGAGTCTAAGTATTTCTTTCCTGGATTTTGAATGGAGCTCCGCCTGACAACTGGTCAGATCACAACTTCAGATTTCTCCTTTTGTCCTATTTTTAATTAACTTTTCACTCCAGTTTCTGAATGAAATTTGTGAAATGAAATGCACGTGGAAGTCATAACTTTGATGAGGATCATAAATAGCTATGAAATCTGTTGTAACTTAAAATGGTTGGTTAGCGATCAGATGTAGGTTGAGGACTACCATGTAAGATATATTCTAGGACAGGGTGCCAAACTCACAGTGATGACCAGGGGTAAAATTTGTGACCAGGGGTGAAATTCAACCACCTCGTACCACCTTGGGAGAGATGGTAGGGATGATTTGAATCAGTTGGCCCCGCCCATGCCCACCTTCTTCCTTTTAGAGACTGAGTTCCACCAAGCCGTACCCACAGAGCCGGTAGGGAAAAAATTTGAATTTCACCCCTGCTTGATGTATTGCAACTTTTTCACCCTTCGCTAAAACAGGGATGGGTGTGACCAGCACATGATGCATCCGGCCCATGGGCTGAGAGTTTGACACCCCTGTTCTAGGACATTCAGAGTAATTATGCAAGATCTAAGCATATTCCAGAAAGCATTTAGCAGGCACAACAGACTAAGTCAATACAAAACAATGATTTGCAGCTCAGATCACAACCTCAGACCCCTCCTTTTTCTATTTTTTTATTAAGTTTTCACTCCAGTTTCTGGATGAAATTTGTGAAATGAAATAATACTACTTGCCTCCACATTCTAACACACTTCGTGCACCTTCAGTGCCTTGCCCATCATTCCCTGGACAAGGTTCACAGGAGAGCTGACCTTCTGTGTCTTGATACGTTCCTGGTGAGCAAGGGATGCATTGATTATGTTCTCCACTATAATAGGTGCCAACGCTGCAGGTAACTGGGAAAATAAAAATCAATTCTATGTTTATTACTGCTTCATTATCATAGTGTCTTCATAGTACTATCGATCTCTGGCAACCATCCCTTTAAACTGATCACACCCTTGTTCAGCTTTACAGTAGATAAGATATTGCAATCTTTGAGTAATATTTTAAATTCCCACAGAGCATTGTTGCTACCGTGTTTCTCCAACAATACGGCCTCCCTCAATAGGAAGTCCCAGCATGCTTTATAGGCATAAAATCAAATTAAGCCCCTTTCCCCAAATTAAGGCCTATATTAAACATGCGAAATGGGGAGGAATGGTGAGGGGGGGGCTTGCCATTAGGAAGTACTTTTGTTGCCTGTGTTGACTTTGGCGTTGGTGGGGCACTTCGTATCAGGAGACCTTCCGCCATAGTTGCTTTCCCTTCTCCCCATGCTGGGGAGAATCTCCCCATTTGGCGCAGCCATGCATGGCCAGCGAGGGATCCTCTCTATAACTGGAGCCTGGTGGAGACACTTGGCTTCAGGTGCTCCTGTCGCCACCTTCCCTTTGCCTTTGAAGACAAAGACAATTCTTTTAAAAACGACACCATACTACTGGTACGGCAAAGACTCCCCTGCCCGAGAGGGCAGCCCAAGCCCACGTGGGGAGGCGAATCTCCTGGGGCCACAGCGCAGGATCAGCCCACCCCAAGATAGCACCCAGCCACCCCTGCCTGGCGCTGGGCAGACCGCAAAGAGCTTCGTCTGGGGTGCCCAGCGCAGCTGACAGGCAGGTCCTCCTGCCCAGTGGCATAGCTCTCGACAAGGCAGTGAGTGCCTCCCTGCCAGACCCTCTGCTCATCCCGCCAGGGCCGCACCAGAGCTGTGTGGACTGGACAGAGCCGGGAAAGAAAGCCGCAGGTGCGTGCCTGCCTGCCAAGCGAAAGAGCCGGGCCGACCCACACTTGGCTTCCTTCACAAGTCCCTCCAGCCTGAACCCGAAGGGGCCACTGGGAGAGGCTGCCCGAGGCAGTGATAGCACCCACCCATCTGCGGACAGGGAGGTGAGGCAACGGAAGCGCTGCTTCCCTGACTGGCGGGTCCGGCGGAGAGACCCCGAAGCTGCCCATCCTTTCCACCCCTTGCCCAGCCTGTCCCCATCCCCACACATCTCCAAATGCGTCGGCAGCTCCAAACGCTGCAGCGGCACGGGCATCGGTGCTCACTTGGCAGGGCTCAGCTTAGAGAAGGATGTGGCGCAGGTCATCGCCTTGCCGCCCTGTCCCCTCCCGGCTCACTTTCCTAGCTTTGCTCAACCCACAAGGCTCTGGCGCGGCTCTGGCACGGCCCTAGCGGGATGAATGGAGGGTCTGGCGGGGAGGTGCTGACTGCCTTGGTGAGAGCTCCGCCACCAGGCAGGAAGGCCTGCCTGTCAGCTGTGCTGGGCGCCCCAGACGAAGCTCTTTGTGGTCTGCCTGGCACCAGGCAGGTATGGTGACTGGGTGCTTCTCCCGGGGTGGGCCGATCCTGTGCTGCAGCACCGGGAGATTTGCCTCCCCACGTGGGGTTGGGCTGCTCTCTCATGCAGGGGAGTCTTTGTTGTACCGGTTATAGGGCGTAATTTTTAAAAGAACTGGCTTTGCCTTCAAAGATAAAGGGAAGATGAGGACAGGAGCGCCTGAAGCTGAGTGTCTCCGCCAGGCTCCGGTTGCAGGGAGGAGCCCTGTCTGGCTGCACATGGCTGCGCCAAACGCTGCGGCATTGCTCCAAGCTGTCGTTGCTGCCCGTCTGAGCATGCAAGGGGGGGAATTAAGTCAACCCCAAAAAGACAGCCTAGCCGCTTTTTTGGGGGTCAAAAAAAAATAAGGTCCAGCTTTATTTTGTGAGAAGCACGGTAATAATATTAGAGCACATTTTTGCTTCTATACATAAAACAAGCTCTGAAATCTGTACATATTGTTGACTATACTGTCAAATTCTGGATTTGATTACAGCAGTGTTCTACTGACTAATATAGCTGACATATTAACAAAGCCTGTATCTGTGAACAAACATCAGGAATATGTTAAAGCATTTGGATAATCAACTGTTCAGCTTTAAATGAAGGAGTGTTAAGGTAACGAAGATTTAATAGCTGACCAGCTGTAAGCCAAGATGCTGAACTGAGGATGAGTCAGCAGGATACTGCCACTTTAAGAAACTGTCTACAGAAGGGAGGCTATGAGAGAGCGTATCTTTCTCTCCTCGCGTTCTATCTCCATTGTAATTCTTCGTGCAGAGTAATGAAGATTGCTTGCTTGCCTTGGTATGTGCCTAACACATATATGTATGGATATAGCAGTCTTGTATATAAACCACTGTTAAAAGACAAAGCCTCTGCACGCTGTGTTGTACTCCTGGGTTGTCTCACAATAGTGCAAACTCTCTGACAATCAGGCATCTAATTTGTTCAGTTTAGAAAAAAATATTAATCAGAACTGCAACAAAAACATCTGGAAAATCCTCTCGTAAGAAAACATTTTTTTCTGGGCATGTGAAGTAAAGCATTCTGTTCAAATCTCACCACATTTTCCATCTTGCTGCACTTGCCCAGTACTGCAGGAATGTCCTTCGCTGACAATTTTAGCTGCCTTCTGAGCTATTTCGTACTCTGTCCCAGAAAACTGAATGAAAAATTGCTGCTTGTTAATAGATTTTCTCAAGGTTTTGATAGTTGTTTGTAGTTTCTGTTCCATTCTTTTCCTCAAACAGTCAACATTGCAAGTATCTAAGAGGGAAAAATGCAAATGTTAGAAACAATTTAGAGCTGAATTGAAACACAGTTTTCATGGTCACCTTGCTACCTCGCTGGGTCCTCTAATTTGTCTGGAATAAAATATATTTCTGAAGTTACTGACACCTCCAAGAAAAGGAAGCCATTCATATCAATAATTGAATTAATCTATCTCAATTAAAAAAGGATTATGTCTCAGACAATGTTGCTTGCTACACGTGTTATATCTGAATCTGTATATTGAATTTCCATAGCCTTAGAAACCTTGCTTGTGATTCGCTTACTTATTTCCATGAAAAAAACCCTGCAAATCTCTCCTTATGGAATTGTACAATCTTCAGAAATCTCTTTACGGATTCAGTAGATTAAATTCTCACATGCTGTTTCTGGACCTGTATATTGGTTCTACTAAATGCCCGTTCTATAGTCTAGCTGCCTTTGTTCTTGGTCAGCACTCAATTCCTGAACTTCATCCTTTTGCTTCCGTATAAGATCACAATCTTATAAAGTTTAGGATTAGGCATATGGTTGCTTTTATTTTTCTTTGGGGCTATTTGATATGCACTGTAGAATCTTATGACTATCACTTATTTTTAAACACAATTCTTTTAGGCAGTATACATGAACTTAGGCAGTATACCTACACATATACATACATACATACATACATACATACATACATACATACATACATACATACAGTCCAGTATTATCAAAACCAAGTCAGATAATTATTTCTACAGACAGATTCCCAATAGCATAAACTTCTAGGAATATGAGTCAAGTTTAACCTTGACCTCAGTATGGAGTTTCGATTTCCTCTCCAAAAAGTGAATAGTGAGAATATATTTTCTTAAGTTTTCGCGGGTACTTACAGGTATGCTGTTCAGCTTCGTTCGGGTATTATCCCATGTCATTGTAGTTGTGCTTTTAAAGTTGTAGCAACGTTTTGGCAGAATCTCATCTGCCATCTAATACGATCAGCGAGACGTTTCCTCTTCGATCTCGCCTCATCCCTCACTCAGCTCGTCATATATACATATTTTACTCTAGAATACACTACCAGACTATTCATAAGTAGAGCTTGATGACTGACAGATGAGATTTCGTGCCGAAAACGTGCTACAACATACTATCACATCTGAACGTAGGAATATCACTCACCCTCACATACCTACGCAGCTCTATTCCATGTTAACGCAGTTCGAGTACCTCATAATAACCGAAGAAAATCTAGTTATATATATATGTGTGTGTGTGTGCGTGTGTGTTTTATTATCGGTCACGGTATTAACCTATGTGTGCCTGTTCACCTTCTCTTCGGCGCTCAGTACTATATTCCACGTCATTGTAGTGTGTAAGCTTCTTTAGACTTATCGCTTGTAGCCTCGGTGATGGACAGCATCGACGATTACATCGAAATGTTGCTCGACAAACTAAAAGCACAACTACAATGGACGTAGTAGATAATAACCCGCGAACGCAGCTGAACTCGATACATGTTAAGTACCTGTGAAACTTAAGAAAGCTTATGATATTATGTGTGTGTGTGCTGGTGCGTCTAGCGTGACTGTGGTAGAGTAGCATGTTCCGACGCGTGTTCACATATCATAGGGATATCCCACGTCATTACAGTGTTTTTGTAGCAACATTTCAGCAGAATCTTCTGCCATCAAGCTCATCTCGCTTTGTTTGTGTTTATACAGAACACAATACAGAATACAATACAGAACACAATAAAGCCTGATGATGGCAGACATGAGATTTCGCGAAACAATTGCTACAACTTTAAAAGCATTACATGATTGGGATAATACCCGAAGGATTTAAGTTTTCGCGGGCACTCACCCGTCATTGCAAACCTGTTCATGGAAGAATTCGAATCCAGAGCCCTGGCTAATGCCACCACAAACCCAAACTATGGCTAAGATACATCGATGACACATTTGGATTTGGCCCCATGGAAAAGAAAACCTAAATGATTTCCTAACACACCTAAAAAGCACACACCCCAAAATCAAGATTCACCATGGGAAACGGAAATAAACAAACAACTACCATTCCTAGATGTACTAATCTACAAAAGAACAGATGGCACACTAGGACCACACCGTATACCAGAAGAAAACACACAACCAATCGCTACTCAATGCGCAATCCCACCACTACAGCACAGACAAATTCCGTGGCCAAAACACTAATCACCAGAACCAAACGCCTGGCAGAAAAGAACAATATAAAGACTGAACTATGCACCTGACTAAAGTCCTGACAGCCAACGGCTTCCACAAAAACAAAATCACTAGCTTGATCCACAAAAGCACACTAAGACATTAATAGAGAACCTAGAAGATCAACAGACCTTGGAACAGCTTGTCCTGCCCTACATAAGAGTACTACAGACAAAATCAGTAAGATACTACACAGGCATCACATCAAGACTGCCTTCAAAACAGACAAAAAAATAGCCATCCTTAGAAACCCCAAAGATAAAATTGACCTGGAAAACCAAGGCATATACGAAGTTCCCTGTGAGAGATTGAAAAAAAGACCTGAAAGCATGAATAGAAGAGATGATCCCACCAGACTGTCAATCAATTGGAAGCCTGCATTCTCAAATGAAAGATCTCCACACCATAAGCCAGGCAAACCACCTTGGCACAAACAGACTCCCTCTGCTATCTTCCAGCTCAACCACCACCCTAACACATGGCACCCAGATGAAAACCTAGCTCCTAATGATTAATGAGCCCGTCCTTTCACGCGAAGCCAAGCTGCACTGAAACTTGAACGCTCCGACCACGAGCCTATACAGGACAGCTAGCAGTGTGACTCTGCCAGCCGCCATCAAAGCACAAAACAGACTAGAAGAAACCAGAAACACCAATCAAAACAAACTCCAAGAACAATAAACCAGACCAGACTCCCAACAATCAGATAGAGATGTACGAAAAAAACATCGGCCAGAGCACAATAGCTAGCCTCAAATTATCTCAACACAGACGCTGTGATATGACACATACAAACTCAATACAGAAGCATGATGATGGCAGCATGAGATTTCTGCTGAAACGTTGCTACACTTTAAAAGCACTACATTGACGTGAGATCCCATGAAAACTTAAAAAAACAAATATATATATATATATATTGCTGAGTAATCAATATCTAATGATATCAGAGGTGGGTATTCAGCAGGTTCTGACCAGTTCTGGAGAACCGGTAGCAGAAATTTTGAGTAGAAGCAGCAAATGCCACCTCTGACTGGCCCCGCCCCCAACTATTTTCTGCCTCCCGAGTCCCAGCTGAGTGGCTGGGTCTTCTTTTGTTGCCCTGCACAGGAGAACAGAGCTAGAAAGCAGGTCAGTGGGATGGATAAGGAATGGGATTTTGCAGTAACCTTCCCCCAGGAGTGGGGTGGGAATGGAGATTTTACAGTATCCTTCCCCTACCACTCCCACTAAGACACGTCCACAAAACCAGTAGTAAAATTTTTTGAATCTACTGAATGATATGGATGCTGAAGAATGTTTGGACTGTGCATTGCAACAGAAATAAGTCTTTATAAATACATGAAGGTGGTATTAGTTCTAATCATCAATACTGGCTTAAAGAAATAACACAAACATATTTCACTAACCTGAAACTTCTTCAGACTTCATCTCCATTTCAAATTCAGCCGTGATATGGGATACTTCTTTTGATGGAGATTTTCGCCCACGGCGTTTTTTCTTAGAGGAATCACATTTGAGATTTACAAAAGTTATGTGGCAATTGTCTGCACAGGGGAACTGACCTCCTTTGCACAACAGAAACAACACGGAAAAAATTAAGCTGTGTAGTAGTAGCATTAAACATTGTCCCAAAACAAACTGATTGTATTTGATTGGTGGACAATCAGAGGTGATATTCAGCAGGTTCTGACGAGTTCTGGAGAACCGGTAGCAGAAATTTTGAATAGTTCAGAGAACCAGCAAATACTACCCCTGACTGGCCCTGTTCTTTGCCTCCCGAGTCCCAACTGATCGGCTGGGTCTTCTTTTGTTGCCCTGCACAGGAGAACGGAGCTGGAAAGCAGGTTAGTGGGTGGGGAGGGAAAGGAGATTTTGCAGTATCCTTCCCTTGCCACAGCCACCAAGGCACACCTACAGAACCGGTCGTAAAATTTTTTAATCCCACCCCTGAGGCCCAGGGGAAAAAGCAGACTTTACCTAAACTGCTTTTTGTGCGAAAACCTCAGAACTGACTTTGCTTCTTCTGTACAATTCTTCTGTGGAATTGTCAGTAAAGCTATACTCTTGGAAAGAACAATGAGTTTCTTTTGCTGCATGGGCCAACAGGATAGTTGACAGGACCACTCATTAAGTCATTTTTCTCAATGCTGTTAAAACATGGAATGGTAGCTAAACGAAAGTTGAAAATTGAGGACTACCTGTAATTTATTCCTATTACAGTATCACTACCAATACGATTAAAAGAAAACAATTAGGGCAATTCCTACAACTTGCAAAACAGAATTAAGCAAAACCCCAAAAGTTAATTTACACTGAACTGAGAAAAAAAATGTCGTGTTTCACTAGGTGTTTTTTTTTAGTGATTCAGAAAAAACCCTTGTACCTAGAAGAGTTTGCTGCTTTCCAACTTCCTTTATCTTCTCTTTGTTCCGAGGCCTGAAATGACACTTGGCATCCTTAATTTTAAAGCGAGCCTTCTGCTTGATGGGTGGCATTAAGATGTCTAGACAAAGAAAATAAATGATAATCTATTCCATATTTTAAAGAAACTAAAAGATAGCCCTGGAGAGTTTTGTAAATAAACGAGAGAAAGGTTAAACAATAAACTCTTTTTAATGCTGGCATTGTGAGTAGCATAACATTTGATGAAACCAAACATCATGCTTTTCATACTAATATTTTTTTACTGAGCCAGATTAATGATGGATTGGATGACAGGAATTCTGGAAATTTGATAGATAAGAAAAATGTTCTTTTTTTTGGAAAGCAATCAAAGGCTTATTTATTTACTTATTTAGGATGTTTATACTCTAATCCCAGTGGAATCCAGGCAGAATATAACAGTGCCCCAAATAAAATGCATAATCAAAGAACCCCAAAATACAAAATAGATGAAGAATGGCCAGGGATGTGCTGCTGCGGGTTCGTAGGGGTTCAGGAGAGCCCCTAGTTAAGATTCTATGCAGTTTGGAGAACCCCCAAATCCCACTTCTGGCTGGACCCGTCCACTCCATCCTGCCCCTCCCAGGAGTCCGTACGCGGCCCATTTTGGATGTAGGTAAGTGCAGGCCTGCATTGAGGCCCAGACAGGGTGAAAAACAAGCCTCCTGGAAGTTTGGGTAGGCCGGAAATGGGCCCGTTTCCAGCTTCCAGAGAGTCTCCAGAGCCAAGGGGGGCTGTTTTCGCCCTGCCGGACATTCAAGGAAAGCCTCCAGAGCCCTGGGAGGGCAACAACACCCCTCCCACTGTGGAGCAGGAAGCCGACTAGGCCACGCCCACCATGGTCAACCAGGCAGAGAACCCTTTGCTAAAAATTTTGAAGCCCACCCCTGAGAACGCCATGTCACAGGATTCCAAGGGCCTGAGGCTCACCAAAGCTTTTGGAATATTGACAAGGTAGGGGCTACATGTACCTTCAAGGAGGAGATAAAGTGGGGACTGCCACAGACCGTTATATAGCCCATTTCACATAAACTTCAGGGGGGAGGAATTCTCAACAGGCCCTCTTT
>BHFT01041933.1:0-24175 GCA_004320025.1 Laticauda laticaudata | reverse complement strand
AAAAAAAAAAAAAAAAGCACATGAAAAGCGAGGCCTTATTTCATATTTGGAAAAAGCTGGCTCAGCCGACTATCTAGCTGTAGCTGAGCTTTCTCAGCAGGTCATCCTCTTTTAATAAAGTTTGTACCTTGCAAGACAACTTCATTAAGGTAAGCCTCCAGAGAGAGGGACATGGCTGTCAAATTCGGTTTGTCAGGACATGGAAAGATTGTCTTCAGGACCTTTTTGAGTTGGGGGAGGAGGAGAAGAGGACCTCTTAGCAAAATCACAGATGGTTTCCCCTGCTGACCTTTAGAGGCAAGGCCAAATTTGGGAGAAGAGCTTTTGAGATTTTTTTTTTTAGCAACAGAAATTTTGGGTTCAGTTGTAGTTGTAAGTCGAAGACTAGCTGTACTTGTAATATCTTTATTTTCTTTCCCTTGACTGTCATTCCTTCAACTGATTTTCCTTCCTTCCTTTCCCCTCCCTCCTTCCCCCCTTCCTTCCTTCCTTCCTCCCACAGCAGACATATCTAATATTCCTTTCTCTTCCTATTTTCCTCATAACAATAAGATGGGTTGGATTGAAAGACAGTGACTGGCCCAAACTCAATCAGCTAGCTTTCTGGGCTAACTTTCTGGCCTAAGGCAGAACTAGAACTCACAGCCTCTTACCTTCTAGCCTAGTTTAACAACAAAACCAAACTGGCTCACTCTGCATTGTCTTTTGATTTGAATTATATTTCTATTTGGGTGGTAGCAAGTGGATTATGGCAAATATTTTTCAGGGACTGATTGGTGAGAACAAAGGATTCAGAAGATGTTGCTTTCCCAAAGAAAGCTGCTGGTTCAGCAAAAATGTATGAAGCAATGTCAAATCATTTTGGCAAGTGCAGTCAGATTTTGTTGTAAACTACTTGTAGTTATGACATCTTACCACATACGATGGTTCAATATTAGACATTAGTTTTTAGTAATAGAAAGATGAGATATAAATACGTCAAAAATCTAAGCTTTTTGCCCTAAATATAGAACTATTTATCCACTGTTATTTTCCTTTTTGGAAAATAATGTTTTGTGGAGGTGTCACTAGTTCTTCAGGCTAAATTAAGCTGTAAACTAGAAGGCTGCAAATTTTCTGTTGTTTTTGGTAAACATGTTTGTTCCTCGGAATTTGGCCATTCATTAAAAATGTACTTTTTAAATATCAATTCATGATATCTCTGCATAGTCAACTCTGGCCACATTTTGTGAATTATCTGATTCACTACAACATCCCCAATTGTCCGACACTGTGTATATGTAATCCTCAAATTACGACTGGTCACTTAGCAACCATTTGAAGTTACGACAGATCTCCCCAAGGCTCATTACTACATGGATTTGAAATTATGATGGCTGCTCCCTCTGGGTCACATGATAGCATTTTGGGTGCTTAGCAACCAGCCTGCAATTATGATCATATGCAGCATCCCACAGCCATATATCACAAAAGTATGACATTTTTTGCCAGAAACTGTCATTTACTTCCTGTTTTCAGGTTGTGTGTTGCATAGAATGCATTCATTGTATGGTAATTTACTTAAACACCACTACAAAAAAGATTGTAAAATCAGGCATGGTCACATGGTGACTTGCTTACTGGCATGACTTACAAAAGTAATTCCAGGTCACAAATTGTGGACTATTTTAATCCCAAATTAAAAAAAAAATATTACTTTAAATTGTAATACAATAATTTAAAAGGTAAATAACATAACAATAGCAACAGTTCCAAACAATTATTGCATTACTAGGAATGCCTAATAATATTGATTAATATTAGAAACACCTGGAGATGTTTGAAAAATTATAGGTACAGAATATAATTTCTCTCACTCCTACCCTGTTGACTTTTTCTTCCTGTTTCCAGCCTGTCTTGATTCCTGGAAACTGTCTGGACAAACCCTGGCAGTTTTCCTGGCAAAATTTTCAAAAGTGATTTGTTGTTGTCTTCAACTTCCTAGGCCTAAGAAAGAGTGATTAGAAGATCTCATGGGTAAAGCAGGATTAAAACTCTTGGTCTCCTGTCTCTCTATCCAATTTAGGAACATTTAATACCATCTTATCAATATCTGAAATTCCTAGGTTAAAAAAGAATTCTTTTTAGGGGCTGAAAATTGGCAGGTATGTCAGGTAGCTCTTTTTATTTTTCAGGACTCCTATTTGTCATCCCTCTTGTATGGGAATTCATGCAGTCTCGGAGGATTCCAAATAGCCATGGCCAAGTGCTTTTGGCACTAATTCTCCATTTAGTTAAGAGCGTGGTGAAAGTTGATAGAACAACATTATACCATTATCAGCAAGAATCATCCATGTGCACATTGAAATGACGTGGAGCACAATTCCAGTCTCAGAGTGCTTTTGGCTTGGAACCCTGAAGAGAAGACAGGAATTAAATCTTTTAACGTTGCTTGTCCCTACCCCCTCCTCCTGCTGGAGGCAGAATGCTGTTGAATGGCATGGCTGAACTCCAGCCCCTGTCTCAGCCACCACCTCTTCTTCTCTCCAAACCCTCCCTTGTCCTTTTGTGGAGATTTATAGAACTGAGAACAAATGAGCAGACATGAAGGCCTATGTGTTTAGCATACTAATAATAAGACCCTGCTTCTGTATTGCAGGGCAATGCAGGGTCAGGCCAGTTTAGCCATAAACTTTATTTATGTGGTTGATTACAGAGCAGGTGCGTTGCCCAGCCTGACCTAAGGGATTGAAAGATGTGTCTAACAATATATTTAATTTTTTAAAAAATATAGCCAGGGGCCAGGAAGGAGATATTGAGGTCTGTAGCCCAAAGCTGAATGAGTTCACTTGGAAGCAAATCACACTGACTTCTACTTGGATTCATTTTCCCGTGAAGGTGCCTATTACCAATTTTCCACAGAATAAGTCTGGGAAATGAATGCAGCAGAATGATTTCCTGGCAAATGTGGACGGGATCAGATTGTTCATGAGTAACTCTCTGAAGTAACAGGAGGGAAGAGAAAGAACTTCAGAAATTACAGAAACATCCTTCTTACTTTATACCATACCAATAAGCAAGGAAAGAGAGAGAAAGAAAAAATTCCAGCAATATTGTAATATTGCACTATTTTTATCTGTAACCCCACCAGGGGTTTTGCAGTTCCCTGGCTTCTGGCTTTAATTTCTTCCCCTCTGAATCTTGTGACACGATTAAAAAGAATTGCACCCACAGAGAAATCAGATGATAACCTACTATTTTGTCATTGGACTCTAAATGTTTTCCCAGACAAATGTTCATATGTTGCAGATATGAAAAATACTTGTCTTTTCCCAACTTCCTTGCCCTTTTCCCCCCAAAAGATTTCTAGCATTTAGCTACAGAAATACATAATTTCCGAAGGCAACAATTATAGCAGTTTGTGAACCTGCAGATCAGCTCAGCTTGTATGATTTGTGTGGCTCCACGATGTTGATATTTTGAGCATAGCCTTTGAAGCCTTTCTGCAGAAGCTTTAAAGGGCTTGCTGTGTGTAATTTGGCAGAGATCTGATTTTAGCAGATTTCCAGCATAGCAACCTTGCCCTCAACTTATTTTTAAAAAGAAGGTTGCTAAAACAACCTTTATGCAACCAAGTCATTTGATATTATACCTGTAGGAGCTGTGTTATCTGAAATGGCAACACTCAACATCTCTCATACTGTAATTTTTTAGTGTCCCAAATAAGAAATTTGTTCCATAATAATGAGCTTCTTGCGTTCATTTGTTGACCATTATATCATTGCTGTAAATGTGAAAATGTATCAAATGAATCTTTGAAATAAGTTCCATTTGATTACTGGCTACAGGTTTTTCTAATCTTATATTGCCAAAGGAAGTTAATTCTGCTTCTGCCATTGTCCAGCCGTAAACTTTCAAGTTTTGTTTTTAATTTTTCACCACTTGAGGTAGCTTTTTTGTGGCTCTTTTCTTGCAGTGACAAGCTATCAACACAATACTGATTTACATTATTAAACTCATGTGAATAATTGGGGAGGCACCATGGATCAGTAAATCAAGCAGCTGATTTATGGGCAGAACTTTCTGCTCAAAAGGTTTTTAAGAAGCTGGTCTGCCTGAGATCTCGGTGAGCCAGTCGGCAGAGATGGGAGCAGGACCTCTGAATCATTTTAGGCAGCTCAGCATTATATGCTCAAATGGCTCTTTTCAGTGTTGGATAATAAGCTCGGACGTTTAGATCTGTGTCACCATGGTTTTCAGTGGAATGTGGAAATGACCCTTGCATTCCAAAAGCAAAACAGATGCTCCCACAGAAATCCACAGGAGGTGAAGGAAAACTTGTGACTAACCAAGAAAGGAAGGAGATGGAAGAGGGGAAATAAACCTTGAAGAATCTATCTCTTGCTTAAGACTGTCAGGTCTTTTAAAAAGAATAATAGAGAGGGAGAATTCTGTTCTGCAGAATTCATCTCAGCTGAAGGGACGTTTTATAAATGATCTGTAGATCTGGAAATGAAGCCCTTCCGAAAAGTTCTTTCATTACAGGATTCTTCCTCATTCCTATCTCCCTCACTGAAAAAATGGGGAATATTCTGCCTCTTCCTTCCATATCAGTTATACTGATCCTTCACTGACATCCCAGAAAGCAGGAAAAAAACAAGTGCAGATTGCAAAAGAGAACAGTGATCAGGGATTTGCCCTCTTCCCCTTCTCACCTCACATTTTCTCACCCACTGACTGTGCAGTTAAATATAAGCCCACTGCCACCCACAGTTCTGAATCATTGCCTGGAAGGAGTTCATTTATTCTTGACCTCAGGCAGGAGTATAAGGAAGGGACTGTCTCTCAAAAACTGTTTACACCTGAGTTCCTGCAATTACTGCATTTGGATATTGTGATAAGCAAAATCTGAAAAATAAATGAGTGTGTATGGTTGGAAATAAAGTCTTTTGTGGCAAGTGAATTCAGATGAAATACCCCCAAAGGAACAACTCATTCAAAGCAGCAGTTTGGAGAGGGGAGAGGGAGGGACTGTCGGGGGAGCAGGGGAGAGGAGTTATGAAATCTGTACAATTTTCTTTGGGATCAAGAATATAGTTCTGCTTCCCCAACATCACAAACTTAGTCTAATTCCAATCCAGTAGAATTTAATTTAAATCTAAATCTGACAAAATGTCTGATAATTTATTTGAACCCCATTTCTGTCTGCTCAATGAAATAAGCGACAAACATCTAGGATTAGATAAAACTGGGAATGGAAGAGGAAGAAAAGCACAGGACTTCATCTTTGTCATGAGTTTGGATATTAGTTGTCATCCAGATTTGGCTCTGGTGCCCAATAGCGTCTTAATAACTTTTGGGTGAGCAGAATATACTAGACGGGCGTACCGTCCTGATGGTTGGGGAATTGAGATCCCAGAATCTCAAACCAATGTTGGGAAAGGCTGAGTGAGGCTTGCTCCAGGCTGCAGCCTTCATTTTAAGTATGAAAATGCCATTTGGTTGACTTTGGGGCAGTCACTCTCTCTCAGTTCAGCCTACCTCAGCCTCACCTGTGGTTGTTGTGGGGAAAAGAAGAGGAGGAAGGAGCTTTATGTATATGTTCATTGTCTTGAGTTAATTATTAAGGAATAAACATAGGATAAAAATCAAATAAATAAATAACCTGGTAGATTAGGAGCAGTTCAGAGGTGGTATTCAGCAGGTTCTGACCAGTCCTGGAGAACTGGTAGTGGAATTTTTGAGTAGTTCGGAGAACCGGCAAATACCACCTCTGACTGGCCCTGCCCCCATCTATTCTCTGCCTCCTGAGTCCNGAGTAGTTCGGAGAACCGGCAAATACCACCTCTGACTGGCCCTGCCCCCATCTATTCTCTGCCTCCTGAGTCCCAGCTGATCGACTGGCTCTTCTTTTGTTGCCCTGCATAGGAGAACAGAGCTGGAAAGCAGGTTAGTGGAGTGGGGAGGAAATGGGATTTTGCAGTAACCTTCCCCCCAGGAGTGGGGAGGGATTTGAGATTTTACATTTATCCTTCCCCTGCCACACCCACCAAGCCACGACCACTAAGCCAAGCCCTCAGAACCAGTCGTACAAATTTTTGAATCCCACCACTGGAGCCGTTCACATAAAATGGCAGAAAGAAGAAAATAATCTGATCAAGAGCTGCTTAGCTGATAGATAAAGGGCTATTCTCACTGATTTATAATCCCAAGCCACATACTGAGCTACAAGCCTATAGAAATGCCCATGATAAATGCCCATGGCCACCTAATAAACTTTTGAAAATGAATTCAAAAGCTGTTTGTTTTCTTAATGTATCTCCATAGTCCTGCATCACAGTCCTGAATGAAACACAGACGGTTTGTGTTTACATGCTTTTATTTATTCACTATGACCAATATTGCCTGGATTTATACTTTTCGAAAAGTCATGGTTTGTTTCAATTATGGTTCACTGAATAAGCCACAATAGCTTTAGAAACCTCATCAACCAGTAGATTCACCCCATACATTACATCAAAAGCTCAGTTATAACCTCTACAGCAGCTTTTTCCAACCCAATGCTCCCTCTGTGTGTGATATTGCAATGCTATGATGGACTGAACATCAGAGGGGAAGGATTTTGCCAATTTAAGAACCTTTCCAAAAGAAGACCGGATTAAGAGACTGCACAGTCCTAAATTAGATCGGGGATGGGGGAAAAAGTTCCAGGTAGCCAGACCCTAGCATCTCTCATGATATACCTAGTAACTGAGAAATTTATAGCTTTAGTTTGACAAAATTCTTATCTGTTAGGAACATGAAAATTGAACTCAACTGGGTCTAACTATCCCATCTCTGGTTTGGGACTCGCATTCATTCATAGTTCACAGTCTTTTAGCGAGATTGTACCAAGAAATTGTACACTGTTGGCTAGAGTGGTTGGAAGAACTTCCTAGAAAAGGGCAACAGCAAAGTCCTTCTGTACTGTTGCAAAGAAAATCCTTAGACATGCCAATGAAGTCACTGTAGGTTGAGTTTCACTCAAGGATTGGGTATTTTTTAGCCTAATGCACAGAGGAGGAGGAAGTAGCCTTAAGAGCCCAATAAGAAGGCTGTGGTATGGAAGACGATGAGAGAACAGTTTGCTAAGATCTGCCAAGGGATCTAAAGGAGGCAAGAACTGAAACAAAACTTCCTAGTCCTCATTGGGAGAACATGAGATCTTATTCCTCCACAAAACCAGTCCTGTGAGATCACAAACTCTTTTATGCTACACTAGAATTTCAGAAATAGAGACTCCAGTACTTAAAGCAGCTCCAATAAATTTTGGGAATTAACCCTCTCCCCAACCCTCGAGAAATCTAAAAGTTTTCCAAAATTGCAATTTTATTTCAATGGAACAGAGAAGGAAGATGATTAAAGACATGACCTGGAGATGAAATTATAAATGGAAATTGTATTTAAACTAATCATGTGTAAATATACATTCAGTGAAATAAAATTTAGGGTTTGTTTTGGCCTTTGGACCTAAATATACTGCATACCCCTACTAAGCCAGCTTCCAGAGTTGTTCTGTACTCAAGAATTTAGTACCATTATTTCAGTGGAGTCTATTTCCAGCCAAGTTGCAGTCTTAAACCTCTGTAAAACAAGTTAAACCACTTGCTAGTTATTTGAGGTGTACTGTAGTTGAAAGAAGACCTGGGGTCTCTTTACCACAAGTAATCACAGACCTTCAGCATAATAAATCCTAACTGTGCTTTCTTTAATGGGGGCTATGTTCATCAATATGCAGGCCTTCTGATGAAAACATTTTCTTTCCTTTCTCTCCTAATGCACCCAGATCATTTGCAAAGCAAAACATCCGCCCACTTGTCAACTGAAACTTTCAGAGTTTCTCTCTGTTCTAATCATCAACCATCCCCAGGAACCTAGGTTAATATTTTGCTAAGATCCTGTTGCCTAATTGTATGTTACCATGCACTTCACTTCCCATTCTTTGGGTGCTTAAATCTGAATAGATTTGCAAGGAGGCTGGTGAGAAATGGGGCAGAATGCAGGGTAACTGTTCACTAGCCCTTCCCCTGAAGCAGAAGGGAAGGGGATTTTTTAAAATCTGTTCCCAATTTTTTTTGTAGTACTTCTGTAAACCTCAGAAAAAGACTGTTAACTTCCTTCTTGTAAGCAGGTGATGCCATTCAGGTGTCTTGACAATAGAACTCAGAGAGTAACACCAGCGTTAGAAGTATCACATGAGACCCTAAAACAGGATCTACAACATACCATGTCATGCAATGTTTCTCTTCATCTGTTCCCTTCCATTTGCCCACTTTTCAGACATTCTGGCCAATCTCTCCTTTCAAATTGTCAATAGAGTTTCCTCTAGATGTTTCCTCTAGGTGTCAAACTCATGTCACCATGGTAGCATCACATGACCTATAGGGACTTTTTCCCCCTTCGCTAAACCAGATGAGTGGGGCAGGGCCAGTACATGATGCATCTGGCCCGTGGGTCATGAATTTGATACCCCTACTCCAGATCTTCTGGAGCTATTTTGGAATTTTTTCCCCCTATTAACGCTTTGATTCTGTCAAATTTGTTTGTATTCCTTCAACTTTTGAAGATCTCTTGAATCTGGCTTGTGCCATTTTTAAGTTCACAAAACTGGCATTCACATGGGGAAGTCATTACTTTCTAGATTTTACTAATTTCCTATTGACCCCAGATACTATGGCCAATTAGTATACATTGTTTTAATTAGATTAGAAAACTGTTTAATTAGCTTAAACAGTTGTGGGTAATATGGCATCAACTGTACTCCCAAGCCTCTCTCTCATCCAACTTAAACTTAAAATAATGCTTTCGGGCTCCACAAAGACCTGTATTGGAAGAGACTTGAGGGACTAATTTGTCTTCTGGTAAATGGGTTTTACTCACTATGGCAGTTATTTGGTGCTTGCATCCATTATATGCTCTCAAAATTCCAAATATTTCCTTAGCCCAGGTCTATCAAGCTCCCGGCCCACAGTCTGGATGCATCATGTGCTGGCCATGCCCATGTACAGTTGAGTGAAGGTGGGGGGAAGTCCCAATATGTCAAATGACGCTGCCATGACGACATGTTTGACACCCCTGTCTTAGCCCAGAAGTGTATCTATCATTTGATAGAGGTAACATCTGAAATAGTGATGGAAAAGTTTTGGAACAACAAACAAACTCAGCAGTTATCAAATACATCAAGAATTAAGTGCCACCCCTTTTATATGTTAACATCATCACATGCCATGCAGAGGAAGGGAACTTTGTATGGTGGTGACTGCCATCTTTCATTTTATTGACTCCCTCTGCCCACCACAGATGCCATTGCAATCTACCAAAGATGAAGTCTTCCATATGGTTAAGACACAGATCAACCTTTTTTTTCTGATGCAATTTTTTTTATTTTCAGACACAGATCAACCTTGTTGTCAATTTATTTGGGCTACTTCATGAACCAGAGTTATGCATTTGGGGCGGGGCCAGTACATGATACATCCGGCCCGTGGGTCATGAATTTGATACCCCTACTCCAGATCATCTGGAGCTATTTTGGAATTTTTTCCCCCTATTAATGCTTTGATTCTGTCAAATTTGTTTGCATTCCTTCAACTTTTGAACACAAACACATCATGAATATCAGTTAACATTTGAAATGAAGCTGCAGCAATATCTCCAAAGCTCCATTTTTAAAATGTGTGATATTTCTTATCTATTCCTTCCCATTTCAATTACAGGCTTTCCTTTTTCTGTGGAAATTTTGAGCAACTTATATCTCTATCTGCAGAACTTCTGCCTCCCCATATCTTTCAGCTGCTGGAATTCATCATATCTTTCAAGGGAAAAGGTAGTTAGATGTGTTTGTAGCTCTGCCTCACTGGAGTCATTCAGCGTATTTTGCATACAACCAAATAAATGCTAAAAACACAAAGCAGTGCCATATCTTTCAAGCAATTTATTTTATTTCCCCTTTGTAGGATGGGGAATTTTTTTGCTTCTCCATGATTAGTTGAAGCTTGGGTGGGGTAATGATTAAATGCCTTCCTTTGATCCTAGTTCTCAATGTTTCAAGGACAGTAGAAGTAAAGATGAAGGCAGATTAAGTTTGCACGAGAGGATTGAACTTCACCACTACCAAGTACTCTGATTCTGTTTGTCCAAGTAAGAGAGTGATGTAATTCCAACTTCACTCCCCTTGAGACTTCAAAATTCTTCCTCATGAGCCATTTAGGTCCTGTAAACCTGGTAGATCAACTGCTGGAAGATGTTTGGTGAAATAGTTGCCTGGCAGCATTGACAAAGGCCCACTTTCTCCAGCTATTGGAGCTTTAATAGGAAGCAAGACAAAATGAAGTGGTACATATCTTTTGTTTTCAGAAGCCTTAACAGAAGCTTTTAGAAATCTTGAAATGATGTCAGTTCATCAAAGCTTTGCACATTCTTGTGGAAGGCCAGTTTTACACCATTTTTGAAGAGATAAGGAGAGGAAGGAATAGAGCAGAGGTGTCAAGCTCACATCATCACGGCGTCATCATGTGACATATCGGGACTTCCCCCCCTTCTCTAAACTGGGTGTGGGTGTGGCCAGCATGTGATGCATCTGGCCTGTGGGCCGGGAGTCTGAAAGCCCTGGAATAGAGATTAGGTCGAGGAAGGAGGAATTGCCATATAAAAGGATGTCATTATTTTGCTGAGCAACAATATCAAAACAATTATTTAAACAGAAGAACAAAGAAATAGCACTCAATGAAAACAGTGTGACTATTTTTCTCAAATGCAAAAATAGGCACCTTAAAAGAAAGCTTAGTCTAAAGTCTAGATGACACCACAAAACTCAACCTCTTTTTGTTTTCAGTATAATTACAATCAAAATAGTCCATGTTTTATTTTTGGGCAATGATAGGGCATGTGATAGGGCTAAGGAAGCATGTCTTAATTTTGTAGCCTTGTTTGTAAGCCAAAAATAAGGGGATGAAACCACTGCAGTCCAGTTGGGCAAGGGTGGATGGGATAATATTCAGCTGTAACTTAGAAAGCAGATTAAATGGTTTGCAGTGGGCCTTCATGGATACATGCTACAAACTTCTCCCTGTTACTTTTCTTGCCACAGTTGATAATTTGATCATCTCATGAAAAAAAAAAAAACTATTTAGCACTATCTTTTAAATATTTTTTCCCTTAGTAATAAGAATATTTACCTGACAAATTCTAGTGGATGCCACTAAGGTTGCACAAAACTCAGAGTGATTTTGCTTTGGTTGCCTTCACTGTGATATAAAGATTTTGATCCTCAAAGAAATTTGTTAATTTGAAAATTGACAATTGGGGAAAAATTAATTCTGTTATATCTTACAACTACTATTGCACTCCTCAACAGAATCTTATGCCTGGTCTGACTCTAAAACAGGCATTAAAGATCATTCTTGCAGTCAACATCTTGTTGCTGTACAGGATCAGCTGTCTTTCTGGATTTGAAGAAGATGCCAATCAAATGGGAGATTTTGCAAGCACTCAATAGCTTAACCTTTCTGCAAAATCTTCATTTTGAAAAGGGAAGATAGGGAATCCATCAGAATGTAAGGGTTAATATTTTCTCAAGTCAGGAAATTCCCTTTTTTATTGTAGTTGAACACAGCCTTCCAGTATTAGCAAAGGCCACAATTAACATGTAAATATACTCTAGCCCATGCTTTGTTTTAATGTTTTACTTTTTGTAATAAGTGAAAATGGCTGTAATTTATTTTGACTTATCTGCTATTCAGAATGTTGTTTTTCATTCAAAGTGGTGTACCACCACTGGGACAGAAATACATCTGTGTGCCTGTTAAACTGTCATTAAAACATAACTCAAGAGAAACTTGGGAAAAAATATTAGCTCTAAAGATGTGATCCTTAGCTACTTGCCTTGAATAATATTCAGTATATACAGTGAGGTTGATCTTTGAGGAGGCTTTGATAGGATTGGAGAACGGCCATGTAATTTCAATAGCCAGATCCATGGGGGCTGGGGAGGGGAAGTAATTAAAAAAAGGATCAGGATTTGCTTTGAATTAATATTGTCCTGAAAAAGCCAGTTAGTATCCAATCCCTCCTTCTCAGCATGGAGGCAGACTGATCATGGTTTCATAATAGGAATTTTTATTTAATCCAGGGTGTACCACCTGCCATTAAAACCTCTCTGGCTTTCCAAAGGTTTACATTGGTCCTGGCAAATTCTTTAAGTTATTGCTTAGTGGTTACTATGAGTGAAGGGAAAGCTCTTATGCATAGGAGGGTAAATACTTGCATTGCATTAAAGTATTCTATTTTTTGTTCATTTTAAATTATATCACAAAACATTAGCATTTACCCTGGCATGATCTAATCCTCTAGCCTGGCCTGGATCCCAAATATATAATGTCAGCTCTCTCTATTTTCAACATGTACTTTCACCTCACTCATGTAAGGCCAATTCTGCCCTGCCTCTCTTCAGGCAAGGCAGACAGCAAAAGAGAGGGGAGGGTGGGAATGCTTTACCTGCAGCTGCTGGGCTTGCTAAGAGTAGTGCCTCACCCCATGCAATGGCAAGAGCCCATCATGACAGCATGCTTCTTCCTCCGTCTGCATGCAGGTTTGGGATTTCTGGGAGTTGAAGTCACACATCTTAAGTATCCAAAGTTGAGAATCACTTGTCCAACAATAACAAGAGAGGGGTATGTAGCTGGGGCAGTAGGCAGATGATTATTTCAACCATCAGAGCACAGAGAGGAAGGATGGCTTATGGGAAGGCCTTCCGTAGCAGGGCTTCACTTTATTGCAGGTCTATGCAGCTGTATATGCTGCGTCTCTTTAAATTGATCCTGACTCACTTAAAAGGACATATTCAATGGGGTTGCCAAAGTAGTACCTCACCCAACACTTCTGAAGCACAGTCCTATAGTACATTTCAAGGTGAGGCACTTAATCTTTTTCCTTTCCTTGATTTTTTTTAAGGGAGGGAGAGGATTAATTCAGCTAGTTCTCAATTGTCATTGAGAAGGCCCTTTATTTTACAGGATTCAAACCTGCACATAACCTGCCCATTTTATAGACTATGCTAAAGCAGGGGAAAGCATCAGTGTTAAAAGTTATATGCAAAAAGTATGAACAACCATGACTCTACTGTTAGAGGATAGCAGCAAAGCAACAGCAGAGCATCCAAGTTCCACCAGCTGGATCTAGGATCATCCTAGGCTAAAGAACTGCCTATTATCAGTTGCTACAAGGGAGGCATTCTATTCAAATTCAAATAACTATATTCAACTATCAACAACATGAAAAAAGAAAACCTCAGAAACAAGGAGCAAAATAAATATGAATAGAATATTCTTATGAATCAAATATGAATATGAACCAGGAAGACATTGAATTAAAATACAGAAAACATAAAGCAAAAATAGGATAACTATTTCATTTTTATGCCTTTTCATGGACATTGCAGATAGAAACTTAGCAAATCTACTGGCGAAGGTAAAATTCTGAGCTGTGAATAGGAAACAGATTACATTGCCCTTATATAGGACTGTTTTTTTATTAAGGGGTAGTTAAGGCATGGCAGCATGTAAACTGATGTAGAAAGGGCAACATAAAAATATACGCAAAAGTGTCTCAGGTTCATTCTGATCACAAAGACAACATCCTTCATCGAACAGGTTCCTCCTTGTCTCCCATGTCCCATCCAATTCAGTAAAGAGTAAGGTGTTGAAGCAAGCTAAAGAAAAAGGCTCACATTCATTCAACACATATTCATTTTCTATTGTACAAATGCAAAACATATGAGAAAGTTTGCTCCTGATTAATTAATCAGAAATAAATATACAAACTGAGGCTCTTCATTTTCACCATGAGAACAGACTGGAGATATACAGATAGCAGTGATACACTTTGAAATCTAAAATATATGCCAACCTAACAGTTTAATTTGTGTCTCTGATCTTGAATGTTTTCTGTAAATCTTGCTTTAGTATATTAAGCAGAATAGTTTATCATCCGAGAAGGTTAACAAATCAGACCAATCCTCACAGCGCCCGCAAGCCAGGAAATGACTGAGGCAGTGACCCATCACACAACTTAAAGATACGG
Organism: Laticauda laticaudata; assembly: GCA_004320025.1. Taxonomy (NCBI): domain Eukaryota; kingdom Metazoa; phylum Chordata; class Lepidosauria; order Squamata; family Elapidae; genus Laticauda; species Laticauda laticaudata. The sequence goes on along the minus strand of BHFT01041933.1, from coordinate 10,078 downwards.
ACAGAAACTAATTGAACTGACCAAATATCAAACGTTCATGCAGTGCTGTCATGTTTAATCTATAAGAATAATAACATGTATTTTCTCTTCTTGTTTAGTTTCTAGCATCACATTTAACAGATGAAAAGGAGCCATAGGCCAAACAAAAAACAAACCATGGATGCCATCTCATTTCTTATCAGCATAAACAAATAACGCACAGCCTCTGTTTGAAGATCTGTAATGAAGAAGCACTTGCCACATGATGTGGCAGTTTGTTTTCTGGCTGGTATCTCAGACAATCAAGAAATTCCTGCTGATGCCTAGCCTGGTCTTCCTTGGTTTTGGTCCTACCCCCTGGGGCAATACAGATTGCACCATTCTGTGTGACAGTCCATCTGATATTTGGAGACTGCTTCTCTCTCTCCCACCCATAGCTAAACACCTCCAAAGTCTTTATCTATTTCTCCTAGAATAAAAGCTGTAAAGCAAACAAAAAAATAGACAATGTGATTAATACAAAATAAACAAAAAAACCCTGATATTTTCCCCTTTGCTTACTTGCAGAAGCTACTCAGGGCCCGAGTTGCATCTAACTAACCCCTATGTTTTCTTCTAAGTCCCTACTGTATGATGTTGCTTTCATTTCATGCTCAGCCCCTGGATGAAACAAACCTGGTTCCTTCTTGGCTGTTCTGGTATAAAACTGATTCTTTCCTCAGTGTCTGCATTGTGGGAGTCAAACTAATCAGTCTGATGAAAGCAGCATTCTAATACAAGCTCCATCCCTTTTATTCATGTATTGTGATATCACCTACACATCCAAAAAGGACAGAGCCTGCAACACAATGTGTAATGATTCTTTCTTTCTTTCTTTCTTTCTTTCTTTCTTTCTTTCTTTCTTTCTTTCTTTCTTTCTTTCTTTCTTTCTTTTTTTGAGGAAAGCTACCAGACCTGTGAAGGCTCATGATTTCCTTCCTGTCCCAAGGCTGTCTACATACACCAGTTTCAAGATGTGTTAAAATTCTGTTGAGCTTTGTCATCCATTACATTGGAAGGAAGTCAGCTGACTGAGAGTGACTGAGAATAAAACCTCAGAGAAAGAGAATTGGACCTGCAATGTGGGCAGTAAATGTCATGCTAGTAGAGTTTCTGCTGACTGAAGAAAGCATAAAGCACTTCAACTTAGCAGTGGAAAGGTCAGTACTCTCTATTATTAGCCTTGCTCTGTGAATCCCCTCCCCCAATATTATGTGTGCCCTCCCACCAATATAAAGTTATCCATCTGTACATTAGAGCAGTTGTTGATGCTCAATACAGAATGCAATGTGTAGTTTTACACTAGACTTCCTTATTGTAATGTCAATGAGTAGTAGACCGGCTAAAGTTTATTGGTAGAAATTCAGACTTCCTATTTCCTTGCAGCAAGTGAACTCATACTCCATGTTTTCAGCTTCACCAGTGCTGCATAACTGTATGATGTAATACATTTTTCATGTAAGAATTACAATATAACATGTTCATCATGTCAGGTACATTCATCAATCATTCCTGTAACTAGGACCACTGTTCTTATTGATTGCCTTTGATTTTGCATACTCATTGCAACTTCTTATACTGCCTCACCATATTAAAAAGAAAAAAACCCTTTTTGTAGTCAAAGAACAGGAACTCACTAGATGAAGATCCAGTGAAGGAAGATGCAGAAATAATTTAATTGTTCAACAAATGCATCTATCTTTAGAATGTTCATATTTATTTAATCAATTTTTATTCCACCTTTATTATAGTTTATAAGTAACTCAAGGTGGCAAACAAACCTAATACTCCTTCCATCTCCTATCACCCCCACCCCTCCACAACAACAATCCTGTGAGATAGGTTGGGCTAAGAGAATGACTGGCCCAAAGTCACTTACCCAATTTTCATGACTAAGGCAGGACTAGAACTCATTGTCTCCTGGTTCCTAGGTCTACAGCTAAGCATATCAAGTGAAATTCACAAATATTCCACATTTTATTTATGTACTTATACAAATATCATGATTCCAAGGTTGTACAGACTGGTCATCAATGCAATTATAAATTTTATTGGAGTTTTGCCAGCAGATAAAGGCAGATAGGGTTTGTTTTAAATTCATGGTGCAAATACTATAATAATTATTTATTATGTTACATTTATAGTATATACCAGCAGAGTGCAAGTATAGGCACAATTATTATGTTATCAGTTAAAAAAACTAAGTTTTTAAAATTGCTTTAGAACTAGTATGTTTTAAAAATTGGACACCTAGAAATGAAGTACATTTTATCCAGGCAGTTATTATCTACTTTCTTCCAGTAAGTTGTTGGATTTGTGTAAACAAGCAATCAAATAATAGAAGTTTGAATAATAAATGAGTTTTCTATGTTGTAACTATAACATTTGCAAGTGTTTTACTAGTGCTAATTAACAATTAGTGTTCAGCAAAATTTACAATCTTGTTAGCAAGTTTTTCCATCAGAGCTGTTATCATGAGCAAACAGTCCAGCCTGGGGTTTTGTTGACTTCCACCTTGTCTCCCAAGCCTATAGAGCCATGTTTGTTTGCACACTAGTAGTATAGGTCACATCAGTAAACTGTAAAGCATGGATCTAGTCCACAAGTAATACCTACCCTGTTTTGGTACCTGAAGAATTGACTTTTGCAGCCTGACTTATTTTGAACAACAGAGTTATTAAACTGCATTTTTTTTTCTTCTCATCCACTTAGATTAAGGTCTAAGAAGGTCCACAACAAAAGAGATTGTGTTAGCAATTTCCTATGGCTGATGTAGGTACAATATAGCCACTGCAACAGAATGTAATCTCTTATTAATCATGTATATTAGCTTCTGAATATTTACCCCAATAAAGAAAAACTGAGAGCAAAAATTAATCAGTTTTGTCTAAATTTCTGGAGGAGGTTCACTCTATTACACAGAGATTCTGCCAGTTGGATTTCTGCCTCAGTTCCGGAGTTCCTGACCTGCTCTCTATATTTTTCAATCACTTACATGAGGTCTGGCTCTTTCTCAAGTTCTTTAAAGCAAAACTTATTTTAGTTTTTCCTCAGTTACCACCCATGTATTGCATGACGCATGGTTAATGGAAATATATTCCCTGTTGTCCTTCTGGCTTCATGTGCACAGGATGCTGACAGGCCAGGCTGTTAATCAGGTAATCCTCAACTTTCAGTCACAACTGACCACAAAATTTGTGTTGCTAAGTGAGACAATTACTAAGTGAATTTTGCCCCATTTTAGGATCTTTTTTGCCACAGTTGTTCAGTGAATCACTGCAGTTGTTAAGTTAGCAACATGGTTTGACTTCCCCATTGACTTTGCTTGTCAGAAGGTCACAAAAAGTGATCACATGGAGTCCGGGACACTGCAACCATTGTAAATATGAACCAATTGCGCCAATGAACCAAGCGTCCCAATTTTGATCACGTGACCATGGAGTTGTAAATGTGGGGGGGAAAGGATATCACTTTTCTTAGTGTTGTAACTTCACACAGTCACTAAGTGAATGGTTGCAAGTCAAGGACTACTTGTACATCATGGTGGGCCATCAAAGGCTCTCCCTGTTTAGGTGGCATTCTCTGTGGTTACACATTGCTTTGGTCTTCCTCTCATCCACCCAAACTTGACCGAGTTTACCTCAACCATTCCCACTCCTTTTCTCCCTTCAGAGGAAACAGGAATTTCCCATTGATGGAATTTCCCTGCCCACAATGCCCCTCCTCCCCTTCAGCCTCAGACCCAGAGAGAAGCCTTTTCTGGCCCTTTCCTGCATCTGCATAACAAAGCAACCATCCGGGCTGCCCTTCTGCTATTAGGGTCTAATGAAAATGTAACCATATTTAACCCCCCACTGCCCTAGATTAGTGAAAAAGGAGGCCCTAAGTGGATTGCATTCTTTTGTATGATAAGCATCACTCTCTTCATAGGGACTGGGCCCTCCCTTTGCGACCCCCATCTTACTCTACAGGAGGATGAAAAAAAGGGGGAGGGGGAATAAGGGGGAAAGAGAGAGAGAGCTCGAGAGAGCGTAAAAGCTAGCAGTGTATGACTAACTCTATCCTCTCAGCTGTCTACTACACAATGGGCAAAGTTATCTTTTGTGGCATTAATGGCTTTGGTGGAAGGGGGGCGCTGGAAGAGGTAAAGAACAATATGTGAGAAGCTGAGGCTGCGGGTTTCCCACACGGCCCAATATGTCTCTCTGTGCCCCCCTCTGGGACGGGGAGTTTCATAACGAGGCAGCCTACAGCTGATCCTGGCTGATTGGCTCCCCCCCACCGCCAACCTCATCTTCTTTCCCTCTCCCCTCTTGGCATTGTGCTCTCAAGGGGTGAAAATCCTTCAACAGCATGAAGGACGAGGTGTGCCTGAAATCCTCTTTTCCTGATTGATTGCTCATGTCATATGATGGCCGAGTCTCCCAAGATTTGTAGTTTGTGTGTTTGCTGGGATGGGGGGAGGGGGGGAAGCTGTTCTGCCTTTTTTTTCCCTGTGTTGATTTTTTTTTAAACCCCATCTTCCATCCACAGATGTTTATTCATAAGATTCATGGATTAGCTGAAGGAATTTCTTGCACTCCCTCCCTCCCCCCCACCCTGCATAATTGTGCTTGGCAGTTAAGATGAAAAAAGAAAGGGACAATGCCTCATGAAGAGTCTTCTGGAAAAAAAAAGTTCCTTCCCAACCTTCTTAATAGTTGTAACTAAAGAACAGAAAAAGTCCCGGACAGTGAAAGTAGAGATGTTTATTCAGTGTCACTGATGTCTTTGTTCCTGGATTTAAGCCTCTGAAGAGAAATAGAGTAATTATTTTCCTTGCACTCAGGAAAATAAGCATTTTACAGCAGGGTATCTTGTCATCCTGTTTTAAAGGAGGAAAGCCTGTGAACACATTATTTATCTTGGAGTTCAGTTCAGCACACAGGGGTTTTCCAAAGGAGATCCCAGGAAATGTCTCTCGTAACACAAGTCAAGGTTGGGTGTAGGTTTTGAGACTTTCCTGACTATTCACCAGTCTTTTATTCCCCGGCCAAAAGAGCTCCCTGGGAGTTAGTCCTACCTCAATAGGATGATATAAATCATGTTGGATTTTTTTTTTCTATCTACGAAATATCAGAAATTGTGTTAGAGATGAGCACCACATTGGGTCACAGTTACTCCTTATGTATTGTATTCTCAACAAATCATTTCCTCTCACTGAGATTTTTAATTGCATATTTATTAAAGCATTTTATTGACCAACATCATTACAGGTAGTCCTAGATTTATGACCCAAATTTTCATTGTGAAACAAGACAGCATTTTACAACCTTTCTTGCTCAAGTCATTAAGGGAATCATTGCAGTTGGTAAGTTAGTAACACAGTTGTTAATTAAATCTGGCTTCCCCATTGACATTGCTTGTCAGAAGGTCACAAAAGGGGATTACATGACCCTGGGACACTGCAACTATCATAAATACATGCCATTTGCAAGTATCCAACTTTTGATCACATGATCATTGGGATATTGTAACAGTTGTAAGTGTAAAAAATAATCACAAGTCACTTTTTTCAGTGCTGTTGTAATTTTGAATGATCACTAAATGGATGGCTGCAAATTGAGGACTATTTCTACACTAGTATGCTTTGGATAATTTAATGGTAAGATTTTACCAAAGACATGCAAATCCACCTACAAATGTTTACAATGATATGCCAGAAAGCAAATTACGTTGTAAACGTGCCTACATATTTGTAGATGTGGGTGTGTGTGTGTGGGTGGGTGCGTGTGGGCGTCCATTTGTGTATATTTGAAATATTTGGCACATTTGTAAAGAAGATATGATTTCAGAAATTACAGATTAGATAATTACTGAATGTTTAAAGAAGTTTCAAATTTGTTCATTATGAGAATAATTCTGAGTTCTGGAGAGAGAATGCTGGTTCAACATGATAGAAAAGTTGTATGTGCATTAAATATCATTTTTGAATAGAAAGACTCAATAGTAATAGCTTTGCAAAATGGACTTTGTTATGGCTATGTACAGGGGTGAGAATCTGACAGTTCGTCCCAGTTCGGCTGAATTGGTAGCTCCGAACATCAGCTGGGAGCGAACCAGTTCACTCTGATGATCAGCTGCTGGGCCCTCCTGCCCAAGCTCCATACTGACCTTTATTTCCTGCTTTTGATGTTCAGCTGCATCGTGTGGCACAGCAGATTGCCACGTGTCAGCTGTTGAAGAGACAGGGAGAGTGCAGGAGTGCGTAAAACACACACACCAAGCCATGCCCACTGAACCAGTGGTAAACCAATTTGAATCCCACCACTGGCTATGTATGTACCATATACTGCGTATTAGAATAAATGAGCATGTGTAGGTGGAAATTGAAAGTTGTTAATGAAAACCTGTCCATAGAAAAACCTGGGGCTTGGTATTGTTTATTTACTTGTTGGAGTAACAAACAAGTTAACAAACAGATCTCTAAAAACTTGACTGTTTTGCAGTATACAGCTTATAGTCTTTGTCTAGCAACAGAAAGGACTGTGTTCAGATCTTCACCCTGTTTTGAAAGATCTGCTTAAGTGACTATGGACTGGCCACTTTTTACCTGGTTTTATACTGAGGATAAAGGCAAAGGGAAGGATGAAGTATGGTGCCTTGAACTCCTTGCAGAAAGACAGGCTACAATATAATTGATGAATGAACTATAAATTAATGAACTGATCCAATAATCTAACAGTGAGTCATAGAGATTTTAATAAGTGCTCTTCAAAAAAAAAATCACGAGTTTTGAATCTCCATCAAATTCAGGCTTTCTTTTGAATACAAGGGGTAAAGAAAGGCCAATGTAAGTACTTTTAATAGGGTTTATCTCCAGTCCAAGTTCCATTCACATGCTGAGACATTGTTGCATAATATAGTTGAGGCATGATGCTACCCTAAGTGTATGTATCCTGCCTAAGCTATTTTTCCACTTTCCTCAGTTTATAAGAACTTTTTGGCCTTTTTTCTCCATACAAAACCTGCAATCTCTGTCCCTTCTGGGGTAAGGGTTGTTAGAACATCTATATTTTCAATCGGTGGATTTCTGTAACTCAGGATTGGAATCCATGGTGCTCTCTGAGCTTAGTTGTTTGTTTGCTGATGTGCCATTACCCAACTAGGGTAGGTGAGGTGTGATCTAGTCAGGTAATGAAGTATCTGCAAGCAACCAACTAAGCTCAGATGACTCCATAAGTATATCGACGTTTATGTCCATCAGCAGCATAGTTCACTAAGGCCTTGATGACCATAAACCATGGGTGTTAAACTTGTGGTGTCACATTGCCGTCACATGATGTATCACATTTTTTCCCTTTGTGGAGCTGGGGTGGGTATGGCCTATGTGTGCCACATCGGGCTCACAGGCCACTAGTTTGACACCCCGGCCATAGACTATTTCCTATCATTGTGAGGATAGCATGGATAGGGACTGAGTTTTCTGAAAGAAACTTTGAAGATTGCATGACATGATAAAAGGTAGCTGGGGAAAGGAGTTCTTGTGGAAACTGCATTTGCAATTTTGAATGGATTACCTGACTCCATTGGATTGCAGACTCCAGTACGAGGTTGAATTTGTGACAATAATACATGAGATGCAATGTAAATATACCATCAAAGGTTCAGAGTTACATTCTATAGAATGAGCAGGAAGATGCTTTATATTTTGAGGGAGGATAAAAACACAAGACTATCTAAAGCAAGGGTCTTCAAACTTGGCAAGTTCAAGACTTGTAGAGTTCAACTCCCAGAATTCCTGAGATAACATGACTGGAGGAGAAATTTTGGGAGTTGAAGTCCACAAATCTTAAAGCTATCAAGTTTGAAGACCCCTGATCTAAAGAATCTGCAATACAGTTGTGCCACCTGAAGTTACTGAACAGCATAACAGTTGGAATTAATCATAGAATCATAGTTGTGGAAGGGACCTTGAAGGTCTTCTAGTCCAACCACTGCTCAAGGCAGGAGTCCGTATATCATCCCAGACAAATGGATATCTAATCTAAATAGCTTTTCCAGGATTGGATTCAAACCTTAGAAATGGAAGAGGGAAAACTTAACCACGGAAGTACCTAGAGTCAGAATCAAGCAACTCAGAGCTTTGTTTTGACTTGGGTGACCTAAGAAATCTGGAGTTTTCCTTGGGAACAGGTGGGAGGAGGAGTAGGAAGAAGGAGAACAGACTTGTAAGAATTTACCCAGCTTTTTGTTCTATGGCTTTTATTCACTCAGATTAGGATTTAGAAATCCTAATCAGGGAACAGTCTCAAGGCTTCCTCAGAGAGCCACAACTTGAACTGATCCTGGGCTGCTTTTGTTCTCCAGTGACAGCTGAGTTCATGCAGCACTGGGAACAGTTTGAACAGAGCTCCACGCTGCAGGAGCCAGCAGCTGCAGACTTAACTCTTGCTTGTCCAGCTGTTAGTTGGAGCTAGCAGGCAGGAGTTGCAATGGGAGGAAAGCATCTGACCAATCACAGCCCAGCTTTGGTGGGAAAGATGCTTAAATGCTTCAACAGAAGATCAGGTTCTCTCACACTAATGAGAAGAGAAGAGAATTGGGGGAAGGGGGGACTGCAGAGACAAGACATGGCAGGGGGAAAAAGCAGAGCAATGTTTGCTGTCAGGATAGAACCAGATGATTGTATTAAGAATGTGGCACCTTTTCTCATTTTTGGTTCCAGAAAGTGAAGTCTTAATGAGAAAACCTATTTTGCATTCAGTTGTTGCAGTGAAGATAAAGAAGGTGTCTATGAGAGATCAAGCAAGAGAGGAATCAATCTCACCAGACAAAAGAAAACGGATAATTCAAAATTCTCAGCACAGCTTGTTCACACATTTGACTTCTGGTAAGTCACAGTCATGTGCAACAGGGCTCTTCTGCAGTTGTGAAAAAGTAGCACACCTGTGATAATCATGATCAGTCTTGCTTTCTTCAGAATTCCCACTGGTTCCATTTTTTTCGCTCATTAGTGTTAAAAAACAGCCTCAGTCTTAGCATCATTATAAGGTCACTGGCCTTCTGGAGTTCCTAAAATAGAATAAAGAACATTTTATTGCAACTGAGTCATCGCTACAAATATGAGTACAATTATGTATCACCACAGCTGTGTATCACCTTAGAATCACTGTGTGGAAGCTGCTGAAACTCACCTAGGACTTGTATAATGGAACAACATTTCAAAGATCCTGGTGCCCCACATCATTCTTAGGTCTTACTTAAAATGATTCACAATGTACACACATAATTGCATACCTATTTGGAAATGTGACTTAACTACATGTGCCAACTGTATGAACAGCACCTAAAAGTGTTCCATAATGATATAATATTTTTCTTAGCTTATCACCCACAAGTTCAGAAGAGTGCGTGTGTGTTTGCGCTTGTGTGGTGCCCTGGGTTCTTATATATATATATATGACTATAGATTCAAGTAAAAATAACTAAATCATTCAGAAAATCAGTATCTTATAGACCAAAATAAAAACTAATTTAGTACTATATATATATTTAGTTAGTTTATTGAGGTACAGTATCTCTCTATATTCGTTTTTTAATGCTCTTCGCGGGATAACTTTACCATTTTGGTGCTTGGTTTGCTTGCCTTTCCTGAGAGGTATCTATATCCTACCTACATTGTAAGTTCTGTAATAAGTTTAAGCTCATTAGTCTTAGTTGTAAAAGTCCATCTATAGAGCAATCGTTTCAGCAGAATCTACAATACGTTCGCCAGTCATTCAGGCTTCTGCGTATGATAAGTGCTCACAGTTCCTCCAGTACTGTTTCAAATATTTGTTAATGGTCTGGTTCTATTCAGATTGACTACTATTAACTGGGTTCTGTGTTCATTCGACTCCTGTGGAGTTTTTGATTGTTATTGGTTTTTGCATGTTTTCTTTCTGTCTGCTTCTCTCTTGTTTCGCCTCCCATTTAAATCCCTGCTGGCATACCACTGCTTCGTGTGTTGGAGTGCTTTCTCCAAAGCAAGCCATTAGCTTTCTCGTTGTGATGCACTAGTCCAGGTTCTGCCGTATCT
>BHFT01041932.1:0-17399 GCA_004320025.1 Laticauda laticaudata | reverse complement strand
GAAATCAGAGAACACGGAACTGGGAGCAAGGACGCAAGAGTGGATGGTAAAGCGGATGCGAACGAAGCCTACGCGGATGAAGCGGCATCGGGAAGCCAACGATGGCGACATGCCGGCAGGACCGTTCCGGGGTGGCACCTCAGCAACACCGGACCGCGGAATGGATACCACAGCCGGATGCAGAAAACGGCAGCACAGATCCGATAAAGGCGGCTGCAGAGCGGAACGCACCTAGCGGCCAAATGCACAGCGGAACGCCTAACAGTATGGCCCCTAGCGTTAATTGCGTTGCGGGAGGACTGCATTCGCGTAAGCCCCGCGGATAGTAAAAGGGAAGCAAGCTCAGAAGCAGGTCACCATTCAGATGGAAAACCTCGCTGATGGACGGATATTGACAAGCCTTACCTGGCGTTCCTGCCTGACCAAGCCTGCTGCAGAGCCTTGCTGCCAGCCCTTCCTTGTCTGACTGCCTGCCAAGGCCTTGCTGCCAGCTTCCCCACCAGCCTCCCCTGCCAGCGCTTGCTGTCTTGCCTGCCTGCCAGACTTGGCCTTGCAAGCCAGTTTGCATGCAGCCTTTTGTGCCTGCCTGCCTGCCAGTCTTGGTTTCTGCCTGCCTGCAAGCCTTGATGCCTGCCTTCCTGCGAACCTTGGATACTGCCTGCCAGCCTTGGTGCATTGCCTTTCCGCTGGCCCAGCCTACTGGGTCATGCCTGCCTGCCAGCCTTGGGTTTCAATGCACTGCCTGCCAAGCCTTGCTGCTGCCGCTTCCTGCCAAGCCCTAGAGGTTCTGCCTGCCTGCTCCAGCGCTTCCTGCCAGCCTCGGTTGCCAGCCTTACCTTATCCAACCTTATCCGGCCAGCCTTTTCCATTGCCTGCTTGCCAGCCTTGGTGCCTGCCTCGCCTGCCAGGCCTTCCTGCCGCCTTGGTGCTGCCTGCCTAGCCACGCCTTCCTGCGAGCCTTGGTGCCAGCCTTCCTGCCAGCCTTGGTTTCCTGCCAGCCTACCCTTGGCCAGCGCAGCAACAAACCATGCAGGAAGAACAGAAAGCCTAGCCAAAATCTGCTAGCCCAGCCCTGGCAAGAGGCGGACAGGGCCACATCCCACCCCCTGGACCTACACTCTGGCTTCTGGCTGGGCCTTCTGTAGCACGGGCTTGCTCTCGTGGGCGCTAGGAGCTTCTGCTGGCGTCTGCTTCTGGGAGGAGCTGATGATGATGCTTTATGCGGTGCGTGTTTCTTGCTGGTGACTATGCTGATTCGCTGCACCCAGTGGCGCCTTCAGAAACCACTCCAGCACCAGCCACCCTCCACAGCAACCTGGACCCTTCCACCCCTTGAGACTGAGCGACCAAGAGGAGTGCTAGAGACTCATTTTTGTTTTATTAGCTTGTGTTAATAAAGTCTATCTTTGATTCACACACTTGCTTATTTCTTTTTTTAATAAAGATCCTTGTGGAAAGCTTTTAGAAAATGGTTTCAAGCCTTTGCATCTTGATTCGAGGTCACGAGGTTCACAGAGTAAGCAGTAGGCACTTCGGAGACCCAGGGTACCTTTCAATTGGGCACTGGCTTAACGCTGTGGAACTAGACTAACTCCAGGGTGACAAGGCACTAGTGGGACTGTATGGTCCACCTCCCAGCTGGCCACACATATGGCCCTGCATTATCAATATATAATGTAATCAATTCATCCACACATGTCAACATAAACCACAACTCTTTAATTAAATGCCCTGTTCATTGTAGGGCCACGCCAACATACATGGCCCAACTCTAATCAGCCTGTTGATGCGAGACCAGGCTAAGGAAGCATCCATTTAACCATCCTATCATCCTGTCTCTGCCACCTCCACTCGCTCTCCAGCACGCTGGGACGCCAACGTGTGCCCCCACCCAGCTGTCTCCAGGAGACGGTCGCCTGCTCTCTTCCCTTCTACGTGAGGCTCTGTTGGGGCCTTGCACATCCCTGAGTGTCTATCAGGTTTGCCCGTGCCCTCCCTTTCCAGGCTCCATGTCCCATTGCCTTGTTGGAGGTCCACGAGCCTGGTTCTCGCCAAACATGGGTAGACGAGACCGCGTACGCGGGTGGCATGAGATGGTGCAGGATTGCAGCAAGCTTGCCAGATTCATCTTCACGGGTCTCTGGGCGATGCTAGCATAGGTGGTTGTAGAGCATACCTGGAACCTGTGGCCAGGATGCCCAAAGGCGTTCTCCCACACCCGCCTTTCCCTGGACAGCCTGTAGTTGAAAGATCCTCTTCTTCACGGTTGAGGGCATTTGGAGCTGTAGGGCTTTCACTGAGGTAGGTTCTGAGGGAGAAGGCGTCATTCCCCCATGAGAAGCTACGGCACAAACTGAACGGTGCTCGTTGGGCAGAGTCTGGATCTGGAGCCCCATGATTGAGGTTGCGTTCCAGGCCCCTTCCTTGAGTCACTGGGCGATTGATACTACCTGGGCATCGAAAGAGGAGACGTTGCCTTGCAAGGCATCGATGAATGAACCTTGTATCAGCAAAATCGACATGGCGAAGAGGATGATGCTTGAAGAAGGCCCCTCTGTAGTTGACAACTAAGTGGGAGCCAACGACTTGGCGTGGTGCTTTGCAGGCCACTGTGATTCCATCTATGGCTCCAACTGTTGTGTGGGGAAGTCTCCACCCTCTGATACACCGCTCTGCAACTTTCTCTCCAGCCTTCTGTTCAGTGCGGAGGGGGCACTGGCGCGAGCTCCCTCCGTGTATTCTTCGATGATGGCCTGCACCACTTCTCCTGACACAATGCTGATGGTGTTGGGTGGCACCCTCCAGCCATACTGCATTCTCTGTAGGTGTGTCCTGAGGCCAGGTGGCGCAGAGTGCGTGCCACCTTGAGCCCAGGTTTCCAGGCTGGGCGGAGTTGGTGTTTTGCCTTGGTCAAAACCTGGTGTCAGCCGGCTGCACAAGTTCGATACAAACATGGCTGGAGGCATCCGTCATGAAGTTCTTGGAATTCCCGGAGTGTCCTTCGTTCCTGAGCTCCACCACTCAGCTTGTTGTACACTCTTCTGTCCTCTTGCCTCTTCTGGCGAAAGCCATCTTTGTACCCAGACGCTTTCTTTGGACCGGAACCAAATGACTACAACCGCCTCTTTCTCTCCCGTACTAGAGTTTCACCAGACCTTGGTAGATGGCTTCGCAACTGTTGCCAAGAAGGATGGTGGCTGCCAAAAGGACTTTGTTTACGTCACGGTTTGACAATGACTGGATGCTGTGGAATAGGAAGAAGGCAGATTGAAGGCTGCAGAGGTTCCGCACCCGCAGGGCTGCTGTCTGAAAGTGAGGATTCCAGATGAGTTGCTCCCCCTTCTTTATAGCAGTACTAGGTGCTCCCTTTGCCATCCTCTAGGCATCCTCTAGGCATCCTTAGACATCCTCAATATCCGAGATAGGTCCCCTCTGCAAATGTTTTTGTCCGTTTTAAATGCTTTGTCTAGTTCTGCATCCATGGCATCCGTTCTGCGTCTGTTCGCTTCCTCCTGAGTCCGTTTACCGTGGAGCGGAGGGAGTTGGCGGCAGCATGCGTCAGTGAGATGCCTATCAGGATATAGCGGCATGCGCTAACGGATGCAGAAACGGATGCCGAGCGGATGCAGAATGGACGCATGGATACACTATTTCCGCCAAAAGTTTTTGAGCAGTTCAAAAACTTTCTGAGCGGATGAAACATCAATAAAGACGGATGCTGGAACGGATTAGAGAAGCATGAAAAACGGAGGCAAGTGAGTACAGAAACGCGATACATCGCGTTATAATCAACGGATGACAAGTGTTTTTCTCCGTTTTACATCCTCTTTCCATCCGTTGGTGCAGTGTGACAGGGGCTTTATGTACTGTATAAATGAAATCTGCTGGAATGGAAAGAATGACTGGGTTAGAAACTTAGAATAATTCCTAACTATAAAATGTATATAAAGAATAGAAGATATGGGACATATATCTGAAGCTGTACTGGCTTTTTCAAGGAAGTGATCAGGATAGATAAAGCAAACTGAAATAACAAGGGAAAATACTTCTAGGATAGACCACCCTATCCTTGAATGGCTTGGTAGACTGGACATTAACATTTGAACCACTATAAGTCCATGTACTTGCCATATACTAAATACATAAAACTTCTAGAATATCTTGAGAGGTTAGAGCAGCCCACGGGCCCAAACTGGCAGCCCACGGGCCGGATGCATCACATGCAGGCCATGTCCACCCCAACTCCATGAAGGGAAAAAACATTGTGACACATCATGTAAAAGCAATGTGACACAGCTAGTATGACACCCATGAGTTAGAATAACAAATCACTGTTGATGGGATCCATCCAAGAGTTTTTCTTTACCAACCTTCTATGGGATTGTTAATGGCACATGCACGGCTCTGTCAACACTATATACTTGGATTTTTAAGGAACTTTCAGAATGACCTATACAGTCTATCTTTCTTCACACTGTCAGACAGAGAGATGTATTTTATATCATGTCAGAATGTACAGAATTTAATGTGACTTCCACCCTCTTTCTTGAATTTCTTTATTTTTGCCCAGTATATATCCTCTATGGTATTTTTCAGTTACATTGACCATCAGTAGGTACAATGTTCCTCATCAAAACTGTTGAGTAAACCCAGTGGTCAAGAGATCAGAAGGTTTGCCTTTAAATGACTAAAAACCAGAAAGCGAAGAATAGGAATAAATGAGCTATTTTATCAATAGAGAAAGCCAAAAAAGGAATTTCTTCAAGAACTTAAATTAGGGCCAATTTAACTTTCAAAAAAAAATTCCTGATTTAAGAGTAAGGAATTCCTGCCACCCGAATAGTTTTATATCATCCACAAACTATTTGGAGTAATGACATAGAAAATGGTTTTGAAAAACTTTAAAAGGTTTTTTTTAAAAAAAAACTTGATGAATGGTCAGCCAAATGACAATAGAGGTTCAATTTAAGTGTGAAATATTGCACATTGGGCAACAAGCTGTAATACCTCATTTATGCACCAATAGTGTTTGAGCTATCTGCAAGAAACCAAAGAACAGATCTTACACAGATGTTATGATTAACTCAGTGAAGATGTTGACAGTGTTCAGTTATGGAAAAAGTCAAATTCTATGCTAGAGATCATTAGGAAAGCAATTGAGAACAAGACTGCCAAATTTGTAATGGCTTGATACAAATCTGTGCGACATCCCCATTGATAACACTATGTACAATTCCAGTTACCCCTTTTGAAAGAGAATATGCAGAGCTAGAAAACATGCAGAAGATGATTATCAAAATGAATAGCAGACATTTCCTTCAGTTTGGAAAACTAGTGAATGAGATATATAAAACATGCATGGCATGGAGGAATGGGCATGGATATTTTTTTCCCCTTCTTAAAATATGAAAATCAGGACTTATATAATTATGCTGATCAGGAGGAAATTTAGAAGAGTAAAAAAAAATTAGCTCTTTACATAGAGCATTTTTATTATCAAAAAGTACACTAATGATTTCTAACATGGATGTCTTTAAAAGAGAACAGGATAAATTTGATCAGAGCCTCCAGTTTATTAGCTATTTGGAAATCACTGAAAACAAAGTTATTTGAGGGTGCTTTCGAACTACATATATCACCAACTATTTATTGGTTGAGGTTTTAGTCTGTTTGGTGGTCAGGACAGAGATATGTCCAGTATTTGCATCCTCAGACTCATTTTTTGTAAGAGAAAATCACAGTGTAAAGGGCTTGGCCTACTTATCCAATGCAAATTACCCTTTAACAACCTCAAGCCATAAATAATATAAAAGTGTTTCTCAAGTGTCAAAGTTTGAGAAGATTCTTTTGGCCACAGAAGCCCCCAAAATCTGGTAGCTTCCTATTACAAATATTGACATAACAGTATTCTTGGAAGTATTGACCAAGTATTATGAGATAATTTGTTCAATACTAATTCTCTGAGAGTATTTAAATACCAGCAATGAACCTGGGTAACAAATATCCTTTCTCATTGCTTATTCATTAAATTTAATCAATACTCCAAATTTGCTCCGAGGTGTTCTGAGGAAGTGGGAGACTGACCGCTGTAGCAGTAATTCCAGGGAAGAGTCTCAGTAGTCCCACGTTGCTATTCATGTTCATATGGATCTCAAATTTCTTCATAGTGTTAGCTCTCCATATGGTCTCCCAATTAACTATGAAAACAAAACAAAAATCATTCATTCATGGAATATTCTTTCTTATTGTGTTCAAAATCTATCTTACAGGAAATCTGATTAATATTTGCCCAAAAATAACTACCACTTTATATATATACAAGAGACCATACATAAGACCCAAAGTCTTAAAAATAAATACATAGATAAAATCTAGTACCCTGCAACTGAGTGAACTTTTAGTCACACAGAAAGATATTTTTTTCCTCTCCTCTGACATTCTCTATGTCATTGCAAATCTGCAAACCCTACTATTCCCTTCCTATTTTTTCCCTCTAGCAAATATTAAATATTGTAGGCAGGATTTTAATCTTAATTCTACCAATCAAACCCATTCCATAAATGAAAGTGGGCAATTTATTACGATTCAGGCTTCATTCATCGGGAAAAGAAAAGTTAAGCACAACATACAAAGTTTTCTTACATTCATCTCTTGTAAGTCTCCTTTTCTTCTCATAGGTAGGTAGCATCTAAAATTTACAATGTAACCCAATGGGGAGAGAATCAGCCTTATATTATTCTGAAAAGTTTTGTATCAGTAGCACAGCATGACTCTTACATAAAGGAAAATAATTTCCTTGAGTTCTGTCCAGTTATAGATCCAATATTGGGTCCTGTTCTGGACTTAATTTCTCATAGGAATTTCAGGTTTCGGAAGGTCAATAAGAGATCATATGTATTCACTTTTTAATAATTACAGCAGCAATAATGATGTAAAATACAACTAATCTTCACCTTTTATGTTTCAAAAGAAAAGAGGAGAAAAGATTTTAAAGCCCAAGCATGGTATTTTATATTTATTTAATCATAAACATTAAATGTCATTCTTTATTTCAAAGAATAGTGCAAAATTAAAATGAAGAATTATTTCAAAAGCATAACGTACAATTAGAAGATCCTGTGAAATTTAACAGTCTGAATTCTGCAAAAAAATAAATAACTGAGACATAGAACTTTACGAACTCAAGAAGGAGCTGTTAGAGACAGTTCATGAGTATGCTTCTTATTAAAGAACAATTCTATCAGTGCAATGATTTAAAATCTTTTTTTAAACAAATTTTATTAGTTTTACAATTAAAAACACATCAACAACACATACACAAATGAAATGCGAAGAAAAGAAAGAAAGAAAGAAAGAAGAAAAAAGAAAGAAAGATAGAAAACATCAAAACATTTCATTTTCACATTTTAAGATCTTCTTCCCTTTAATTATGCCATATACTGACTTGTCCTACAGTGTTTATAACTCATATGTTATCATCATTCTTTTTCTTATAATATGACTATTTTTCTAGCCATTCACCACATTCCAACTATTAATATATTAATCTTTTTTTTCTAAGGATATCTCCTCGTGCATTAGAAATTTAAATCATCTTCTGGTAATTATCTCCACTTCAATCAATTCCTCTCATTTTTATTCACTTTTTAATATAATCCTAACATTTATCAACTTTCTTTATACTTCACTTTTCTAACATAAAAGTAACACATAGAAAACCCTCTACAAAATTTAACATAAAAATCTGTTAACAACTCTTATATATACTCATCTACTTAATGGATGCTGTCCCTATTACTCCAGCATCATTTGAATCCGAAAAAGAAAAAATGTGGGTCCAAAGATTTGTGCGATGTGGCGGCAGCGACCAAGATCCATGCACATTTTAATCCCTGTTTATTAATTCTTGTCGTGCTATTTCAAATTTCCTTGTATTCAGTAAATCTTCTGTATTTAATCTTATATAAATGTTAGATATGCCTCCAATGTTGATGTTCCAATCGTACTTTTAAATAAATGTTTTTCCATATTTTCCCAATTAGTTAATTATGAGTCTCTAATTAATGTCTATGAAATATTTCTGGCCTACTTTCCACATCCCATAATAGGCTTGCCACCCCCTCTGCAGATCTGACCTTCTAAAAAAGAATTCTCTTATTAGTTAAATTCACCTAATCTTTTAGCCATGACGCAAAGAGGCAGCCAGTATGTGAATACGATTCCCAATTTAACCACTGCTCTCAACTGCATTGCCTTTTAAATAATTCGAGATTTTTCCCTTGCCAATTAAATTATGAAGTGTTCTTATTAGTTCTGTCAAAAAGAGTTTTATGTAGCTAGCCCTGGTCCACTGCCCAACGGATCGGAACACGGGCACACACGCCGGCAGTCCTGTTGATCCGCTCGCAAGAAGGGGCAAAAATTGACTAACAGAGCGGATGTAACATGGCAGCGGGGAGACGCAGGCGATGGAACAGATGCGGAAGGAAGCCTGCGATGGAACGAATGGGAGCAGATGGCACTGCCCGCGGGGCCTTCTGGGGGCCTCAGCAAAGCCGGAGCGGGATGGACAGCGGGATGCGAGAGCGGATGCACCAGTGGATGAGCGGATGCAGGCGGAGCCTTGCAGATGCACAGCGGAATCCTAATGGTGCCTGGCTTAATTTGCGATGTGGGGGGATGCTTGAGCAATCCCCCGCTGGATGATAAAGGGAAGCAGCTCGGCACGTGGCCAGCGTTCGGAGGAAAGACCACTGGCTGCGGATACATTGACTTGCTCTCTGCATGCCTGCTGCAAACTGCCGCCAAGTCCTTGGCAGCCTGGGCCCTGCCGCCGTGCTCTGGCCTGCCAGAGCCTTGCTGCCAGCCTGTCACGGTACCTATCCCGCCAGCCTTCTCCTGCTGCCAGCCTGCTGCCGCCTCCAGTCCTCCACAGCTGCCTGCCAGCCTTGGGTGCCTGGCCTGCTTAGCCAGGCCTTGGCTGCCGCCTGCCTGCCTGCCTGTCCTAACCTTGCCTTCCTGCCAGCCTTGTGGTTGCAGGCTTCATTGCCAGCCTTTGTGTTGCCAGGCTTCCTGCCGCCTTGGTGCCAGCCTCCTGCCCAGGCTGGGGTGCCTGCCAGCCTCCCTGCAGCAAGCAACCCCACAACCCATGGGGAAGAAGCGAAAGCTCAGCAACCTTGTGCCGCCAGCCTGGCAAGAGCGGACAGCGGCCACCCTTCCCGCCCCTGTCCCTGACTTCTGGCTTCTGCTGGGTTTTCTGTGCTCGGGGCCTCGCTCTTTCTTGGTGCTGGGAGCTTCTTGCTGAAGCTGCTCCTGGCGGTGGTGCTTCTGCTGCTTGCGTACTCTGCTGAAGCGGCTGCTTGGACCCTGCTGGTCCTGCTGCGTCCTGCTCGTGCTCCTGGACTTCTCGTCCTTGCTCGTGCTCCTGGTCTTCTCGTCCTGTGCTCGGTCCTGCTCGTCCTGCTCGTTGCTCCTGCGTCCTGCTGGTGGCTGCTGGGGCTCCTGGTGAATTACTCTGCTGCTCTGATCCTGGTCCTGCTAATCTGCTGCTGCTGATGATGCATGATGATTATGATTCCTGCTGGTGATGATTGATGATGATGTTGATCCTGCTGGTCCTGCCAAAGGGAGGAAGGAGGCGTATGCGACGGAGAGAGGCAATACTTCATTGAGGAGGAACACGAGGATGAGGATCTTGGAGTGGCTGAGAGAGAATGGACTATCTGTGGTGGAAGGGACACCGGCCTGTACAGGGACACCAAAAGGAAGAAAGCAGGCTGCTTGGAGGCATAGAGGGCGGACGAGTATGGGTTACACTTCGGAGGTTTGCTTTCCTCAGCTGGTGAAAACATATGGCCACCCTGTATGTGAAGCGACCAAATCCTGCCAGGCACATACACCAAACTACTAGGCAGCAACGGGTAAGCAGCCTGCTTCCTTTGGTGTCCCTGTACAGCGTGTCCCTTCCCACCACAGATATTCATTCTCTCTCAGCCCACTCCAGCACCTCATCCTCGTGTTCCTCCTCAATGAAGTATTGCCTCCTCTCCCGTCCCCGGCATACGCCTCTTCCTCCCTTGCAGGACCAGCAGATCATCATCAATCATCATCATCCACCACAGGATCATAATCATCATCATCATAGCAGCAGCAGGATTGCAGACTCAGGATTCGCAAGCAGCAGGAAGTTATCACCAGGAGCCCAGCGCACCAGGCAGACCAGGAGCACGAGCAGACGGCAGGACGAGCAGGACGAGCAAGACCAGGAGCACGGCAGGACGAGCAAGTCCAGGAGCACGAGCAGGACCAGCGGACCAGAGGACCCAAAGCAGGCAGCATTGCCAGAGTACGCGAAGCCATGCAGCAGAAAGCGAAAACAAGCACCCACCGCAGGGAGCGGCTCAGCCAGAAGCTCCAGCACCAGGAAGACGGCTGACCGGCAGCAGAAACCCAGCAGAAGCAGAGTCAGGGACAGGGCTCGGGGGAGGGTGGCCCTGTCCTCTTGCCAGATAGGGGGGGGATGGCGGCAGGTTGCTTGTTGCTGAGGACTTTCGCTTCTCCCCATGGTATAACCAGCATATGAGTCTGAATCTCCCCATAATACATTTACATTTCTTTTTTTTCGAATAATGGTCTGGATTATTTTTTGAAGTTATAATGACTGGGTTTAAAATAATAACTCTTTCTGGTCTTCGACTTTTGGCTGGGGCAATGAAGGAATTGGCACCACGTAATAATAATTGAGCAGAATAGTAGTTACTCACACAGATCTGCTAAAAACCGAGATTCTTTTTCCTCAGCCACTTGGCCTTGACCGGAAGAGGTGCCTAACTTCTGATTTTCAAATCCTCTGTAACGATAGGATTTGCACCCAATTCCCTTTCTTTTATTCCCGGTTTATCGCTGCGCTGTTGTTGCGGGGTAAATTAATTTCCCCTAATTTTGAGGGGCAAACTAGAAAAATCTGTTCATTCCCTATTTTCCTTATTGTGAGTTCCGTGTAGACATGGCATACTATCATCAGGCATTTAATTGAAGTGCTTATATGGGTTAATTATTCTTTTTCCTTTTTATTGTTCAAGAGTGTTAAAAATAATCAAATTTTAGTGTTAATTGATAGAAGTCTTCTTTTGCCTCTCTTCCATTTAGGCTTCTGGCTAATTCCGCCTCTTGGCATAAAGTGTAATAACTGCACTCGGGTCTCTTCTTGTAATTGGTAGGGGAGGCGACGGGTGGTAGGAGGCAGGCAGCGGCAGTGCAGGTATAGTTCTCTCTTCATCGGCTCTTAGTGTAAGTAAATAAGGTCACTTTTTTACTTAGAGGTCTCCCTTCTTTGCTTTAAAGTTTCAATATCTGGGTTCAAAACTAGGTCTTCTTGGAATTTGTTTCCAATTCCTACTTTACTACTTTGATCGTCCTGGCCCACCAAGGCTGCCGCAGGCAGACCTGGCTGGCGGCAGGCCATACTAGTTGTCATATAAATTCTTGGGCTCTTGTCCATAGGAATCTATGTTCATAGGATATTTCCTTCTTTCCATTGAGGAACTAACCAGATCCCCTCTGGCATATTAAGACCATTAAGATACAAGTCTCTTTTTTTATTTAAGTAGACTGCTAAAAAATGTTGGTAATCTCTGTCCTTATTTCTCCTTACTCTTCTGGCAGTGCAGGCGGATTGATTTGCCAGGCAATGGCTTCTTGAGTAGAGATCACAGAAATTTCTGTTGAGGGCCTTGTATACTCTGTATTGCATCTCCGTGCCGTGGACATGGCTCCTAGAGAGTATAATACGGCGACGACGCTCCCTTTGCCTCGAGCAAAAGAGATGTCTATTTATGCGGACATTCTCTAGGGCATGTTCATCGGCATGCTCACATCAAGATGCTTGACTCTATATCACTTCATTGGAATTCGGCAGCGTTTTAAGCTAAATTCAATCGTCTTGTCTGTTGCTACAAGTAACCCCTACGACTCAATGATTATATCCTCTGCCATTAACTGCTCAGATCTTCTTCCTTTGGATCCCTCTACAAGATTTTGGCATCATCTTAATCTTTTGTTCCACGTCCTTGTCCATCTCTATGCCGAAAGACTAATGGGTCTTCCATTTCTTTGCTCACATTTTTAAATTCTGCCCACTCTACTCTTTCTAATCTCCTGTTCGTTAGTTTCAGTCCATTTCTTCTCTACTTCTTTATTAATTGTTACTTATTTTTTTCCAAGGCCTGTTCGTGAGAGCTGTATCTTATCTTCTACTACGAGATATCCGCGCTTTCACTTCTTTGCTTTTTAATTGTCCCCCATCTCTTCTTTTAATTCATATATTCTAGCTCTTATGTTCGTTATGATTTTTTTTATCATTCGCTCTCTTGCAGTTTCATCATCAATTCCTGTTAGAGGGTTGCCGCAAAATTGTGTTTGAATGATGTGGCGCATTCGAGAACATTAGCTGGTTTTTCAGCTGAGCATCTCTTCTATAGTGTTTGCTGTAGCCCTCGGAAGCGATAGCTGTCTTAGCCAAGTATTGTTAACTGCTCGGCGGTAGTCTTCCTTCCAGTTTTTTAAAGCTTGTAGTAGTTGTAGAAGTCATTTTCTTTTAAAATTGTTTCTGTTGTTTGAATTAATATTAATTACATCTGCTCCCACAAATTACCATTTCGGGTTTATAACCCCGTATGTTAGAACTGACCAATGTCTAATTGCTTTATCCACTTTCTACTAATAGTTATATTCTTAATTAATGCTGATGTGTATAAATGTATTTTTTCCAAATTCTTATTCAAGTTCAAAATATATGATTTTACTGGGCTTCTATATTCAACTTCTATGCAACACAGGTATACAACCACAATGCTACAATCTAATATTTGATAAAATATACTAATAAATATAATAAGTTTGATATGTAAATAAGTAGTATATTCCAGTTCCAACTAAGTTTGAGTTTTTAAATTGATAAGAATGTAAATATTTTAAATATAAATGTGTTTTTATTCTAACCTTATCTGACCTATTTTAAATATTAAATATTCTCAATATTTCTAAACACAAATAAATCTTACAGAAAAATCAAAGTTATTTTCATCCAAATGAATAATTCCCAAATAGTGGTAATTATATTTATTTTCCTTGTATATCTAATCTGAATGTAACTATCTCTATTTATTAATAATTAATCAAATAAATTAACTTCAAATAATTTAAAATTCACAATACTTAACTCTCTAATACAGAAATTAATACATCCTTTCCCTTCAAAAGACCAAATTTATATCATTATAAAGAAAAATAGAAAAGGAGAGATAATAGCCAGAAAATGAAGTCAATGATAAAGCCCAAATTTATGCAAAAAAAAGATAGCAATAGGAAAAGCGGGGGGGAGATGATTTTTAAAGTCAGTTTTTAATTCTCCATCTTCTGGTTGCGAATTTTTTTTTTCCCCCTTCAAAGTACTGGAAATGGGGATGGTAAAAGTGCTGAATAATAGCTCCAGTTAATCCATATATCCAGGGTCTTCTAATTGGTATTTTTTTTTTAAATGTCCTAAATTCAATTTCCTGGTTTTTTCCAAAGTACAACCACCTCCTCAATTAGTTATAATGTTCTCCCACAGGTCTATCGAAGATTCTATTAAACAGTTAGTTAATATTAGATATATTTTTAACAGTACTTTTCGGAGTTTCTAAGTATCTCGTGTAATGCTTGCGCTGTCTCTTCTCCATCAACCTCAGTCCTCTTCTCGTCCTCACTTCAATAAAGTTATCAAAAGGAAGTTATCAAAAGGAAGTTTGTCCAAGTAACAATAAAGTATAAGTATTCCAGTTCCTCCCCAGCTATCAGAGCTTTTCTAAAAACAGTAATTTCCAAACCACAAAGGTTCCCTTTCAATCGTTTGTAATACACACTTTCACTTCAGGTCTGCCAGACCTTTTCCCCCCGGCTTGTCTTCTCCTCCGCTTTTTAGCTGTTTCTTTTCAGGCTTTCTGACAGAGATTTGTACAAAAGACTATAACTTGCCAGTCTTCCTCCTCACCATTAAGTTCCCTATGCCACACTTTTCTCCAACAGTCTCACAAACTGTCACTTACTCGCTTTTTGCTTCAATGGAAGTCTGGACTTAGAACCGCCTTTGACAGGAGGCTAATCTTGCTCATTGGACTCTGGAGGGCTCCTCTTTGCTGCAGGGGGGTTGCCTTCCCCACATTGCAGCCTGAATATCCCCCACACCGACACGAATCTCTCCGTGGTTCGAGTACCCTCTGAGGATTGCACCAACCACAAGAAGAGATTCATTGAAACCGCAGATGGGCTTCTGCACCTCTGTTCGTCCTTGCCTTGCCACCAGAAGTCTCTCTTCCCTCCTGTCTGCAATGTTTTAAAATCTTATTCTTTCTCTCTTTTTGCTCAGTAATCAGGGAACATAGACATATAATAAGTTGTGGAAAGTGGACTGCCATTATTATCCATGGAAATGAAACAGTGGTAGGATTCAAATAATTTACTACTAGTTCTGTGGGCATGGCTTGATGGGCGTGGCAGGGGAAGGATACTGTAAAATCTCCATTCCCACCTCATTTCAGGAGAAGGGTACTGAAAAATCCCCATTCCCTCCCTACCTCACTAACCTGCTTTCCAGCTCTGTTCTCCCTATGTAACGCAACAAAAGAAGACCCAGACAATCAGCTGGAACTCAGGAGGCAGAGAATAGATGAGGGTGGGGCCAGTCAGAGGTGGTATTTTCTGGTTCTTCAAACTACTCAAAATTTCCGCTACTGGTTCTCCAGAACTAGTCAGAACCTGCTGAATATCACCTCTGAAATGAAGTATCCAAAAATTGATCTGGAAAAATACTATGCAATGTATTCTGGCTAATGCACAAAAGTTTCAGCCAATTAGAACTGAAGAAGCCATTGAATTTTTGCACAACACCTGTTTATAACAGCCCAGTTGAAAACCAATATGTCAACACATTCCAAATTGTCTGAATATTAATTTTCAAGTGCTCTATTATTAGAAAGATGTAAAGATGCTTAAGCATAATTGATATATTCTGCTTCTCTAATCCCAGTTTCATTTTACGTACCTAGGGCAACAGTACCAACATGTGCCTGGGGGGAAGAGTGAGGCAAAGCAAGGCCACCTTGCCAGCCGTCTGCAATGTGACACATATTTCACACATCTTTAAAAGACAGATGTTGTTACTCTTACCACTAAACATCTACAAAGTTTATAATGCAGTTGCTAGTGATTAAATAAAATGGCAATGATTCAATTAAGTGTGATTATACATTGCAAGCCAGATGCCAGCTGTTTAACTAATAGTCATGCTTCAGTTCCGTTGCTGAAATGTCAAAACATTCATTATTAATTCTGAAAAATCTCACTATCCCTGTCTAGCAGACAATGAAATGTAAGATTAGATGAAAAGCTGCATCCACAAGATGCACATTCGTGGGCTATCCAAGATAACACCAAGTTAAGAAGTCTGGAAAAAGAGATGTTCATTTGCACTGTATTATTATATTTTATGAAGTATCTAGGATTGAACATTGCATAGGGTCATTAAATGTAAATAAATGCAAAATAAAATAAATGTTAAAACACTAAAATAAAAAATACACAAATACACAGGGATTGTTGATGCCCAAATCAGAATATCTCTCTAGAAAACAGAGGTGTCCTAAACTGAAATTAATCTGCATTGGTAGCACCTTATGCAGTGAATATTTAAAAATCTTGTATCTTTAACATTAACTTCAGGGAACTTTTTTAATTAAGCCTCTTCAAAAGATCTCAGATGAGGATACAAGTCTTATAACTGCTGGAATGTGACTCAGAAGAGATACCAAGGCAATTAAAAGTAACACAGAAGTCTATTTCAGCAAGTTTCTGTCACCAGTTAAGCCCTATAATGGGAAGAGTAAGACCTGATTTCAGTTCTGAAAGCAAAAGATGCAGCATCATATTTCATGAAAGTATCATTAAACCCAACTCAAATTTTTGGGGCAATTGTAGATTAATTTGTTTTGTGGCATCAATATGACTGGCATCAACCCGGAAAGAGTTTCTTTCTCAGAAGATGTGATAAAGAATTATTGTCACATTGAATGTGTCTGGTTTAGTGTTAGAAACTGTGTATTTAATACTTTGGAATAATCAGGAACACCATTTTTGAGATAACATATATTAGCCATATTCACTTTGAATGAAAATACACAAGATGACAAGATGAAAATATACAATTGGGAAAAGCCACAGCAATGAATTTTTCATAACTGTTTCTGAATTTGAATGTAACCAATGACTTCCATTTCTTTCATCCATTCATCCATTTGCTGAATTTATATCCCATTTTAACTCAGGGGGATTTACAAAGGGGGGTCACATAACTTTATCCTTACAATAACTTTGTGAAGTAGGCTGGCTTGACAATGAATATAATTTCTTAGTAAATTCAGTGGTTGAGCGGGGACTTACAACTCAGCTCTCCGTCTGGTTGCAATACCATAATCTCTACTTTATATTGGATTATTTCCAGTACAAGAGAGGGTGATTAAACCACCAATAACTATTGTTTTAATCCAGTGGTTCCCAAAGTGGGAGGTACCACCCCCTGGGGGGGGCGGTGGGATGCCTTAGGGGAGCACTAAGAGGCAAGGGGGCCGGCAGGGAGGCACTAAGAGGTGGCAGGGAGACGTTCGAGGTGCAGGACCTGCAAGGTCACCCATTGATTGTTGCACTGCTCCAGAGCCGGTGCCTTGATTGCCTCCCTGCCACCTTTTAGCGCCCCTCTCTTGGCCCCATTGAGGATGCTAAGAGGCGGCAGGTGGGTGTTTGAGGCGCAGGCCCTGCAGGGTCACCCATTGATGGCAGGTGGGTGTTTGAGGCGCCAGTGCCTCAAATGCCCCTCTGCTGCCTCTTAGTGTCCCCAAGGGGGGCAGCAGAAGGGTGCTAAGAGGCAGCAGGGGGCTGGCTGTTGCACTGCTCCTGAGCTGGCGCCTCGAATGTGGCTGCAGTGGCACGTTAAGTGCCACTGCAGCCGCATTTGACAAACCGCCTCCCCAGCCACCTCTTAGTATTCTACCTACCTACCTATCCATACATCCGTCCAAAAGGTCTGTCTGTCTTCCTGCCTGTTTGCCTGCCTGCCTGCCTGCCTACCTATTAATCTAACAATCTATCTACTTACCTACCTGTCTCTCAATCTATCCATCCATCCATCCATCCATGTTCAAAGCACCGGTCCCGCAGGCACATCGGGAAAGTAGAGCAAAGCCAGCCTGGGAGGGAGGGAGGAAGGGAAAGAGAGAGATGGGGGGGGAGAGACCTGATGCATCAGATTGAAATGAGGCCTAGTTTAGACTGAGGCCCTTTTCCACATTGAAACATCTTTGGTTTCT
>BHFT01041931.1:0-13123 GCA_004320025.1 Laticauda laticaudata | reverse complement strand
AACGGAGGCAGTGAGTACATCGCGTTTTCGAACGGATGGCAAGCTTTTTTGTCCTTTTTACATCCTCTTTGCATCCGTTGGTTCACTTTGACATGGGCTTGAAATGGGAATTGTGCAACATTATAGTTCTATTGCTTTCACTCATTTTACGATTAAACTGTGTTCAGTGTCAGCTAAACCTAAAGGAAAAGTATAATATTCTCTCTGTATTTTTGCAATTATTAAATTGTCAATGATACTTACACATGAAAAAATAAATATAACAAGTATGAATGTGTGTGCACAGATATACAGTATATCTCTATGTTTCATTCACTTTTATTTTACCTTTCATTAGCAAAAGAATAACTTACCTTGAAACTGCAAATATACCACCATTCATAGATCCAAAGCAAGAAAGTGCAACAAAAATAGGAACAGCTAAGGAAAAATTTCCCAGTAGACGTTCAGAAAAAGTCTAACAAAAAAAAAACAGAAAACATTACATAAAACATACATACATACATACATACATACATACCTATATTATCCTATAAATTAAGTTCTTCAAATGATTTATTTTCAATATAATATTAATCTTCTCTAATTTCCTGTATCCATTTTTACCACAACTTACCACTGCCACTGCCTTAGAGATTAGCATATCCTCAGGGCTGAGAGTTGTAAAATAGGCCACATTAGTTAAAACATAGCCAAGTGTGACAATAACCATTGATGAGCAAATAGCAAGTGGCACATTTCTGAAAAACAGAAAGAAATTGAGCATTATGCATCTGTACATAGCATTAAATCAATTTGGTTAGGAAATTTTCATTGTGACTTTTGGTTTTATACATAAGGTAAATCTTGTTACACAAAACCTGATTGCTTACAATGTTATACCCTAGGTCCAGGGATGAGATCTGACCAGTATAACTACCGGTTCTTTTGCTCTGCATCGTGCACGCATGCAGTGAGTCACACAAGTCGCACAAGTGCAATTTATGATCTGCTGAGCTGCCCAGACAGCTGAGTAGCACTGCGTGCGGGGTGTGCAGCAGTTGGAAAAGCCCTTTTTTCCTGCTTTTTCAACCACAGCTGTGTTGCGCAAAGCAGCTACGGTTGAAAAAGCAGGAAATAAAGGTCAAGTAAGAGCCCAGGTGGGCGGGTGGGCCAAAACAGCAGCAGACATAGAACTGGTTCTATGTATGTTCTCTGTTTGCTGCTTTTCAGAGCAACCAGTTCTACAGAAGTGGACAGAACCAGTAGAATCCCACCCCTGCTTAGGTCAGAGTAACTTATCTCTATGTTATAAATAATTGCTAACTAGGTAAACTGCAAACAGTAAGCAAGTTCTGTTCCATCTCTGTTTGCAAAGTTGAACTATGATGCCTCTATTGCTTAACTAAAAAAAAAAAAAGAACTATCTTGGGCAAACATTGTAAGCAAGCTTTATTGGGCAAGCATTTATTATTCAAACAGCAATACTGAAAGTTGCATTTATTCTCATCACTTTCTAATTTACAGTTGCATAAAATTAGTTTGAGCCATTGGGATACATTATTCTGAGCCATTCTGGGAAATTATCATCAAATTGTAACTTAACATATATATTGAGATGAAATGGACCACTGGGTTTTCTTAGGAAAAACATTGATGGATGGAAATCTAGATAATCCAAGATAGATTGTAACCAGTATCTGAATATAAATTATTCAAACAAGGAATTACAATTTGACAAGTTATTTTGTGACCATCAGTATTTCACAGGTAAATATCACAAGACACTATTACCTTAAGAGACAAAAGAGAATGAAACTAGAAATATTTCCAAACAAATGAAATCCTAGCCTCTTATTTTCAAAATGAATAAATTAATTTCATATATGAAATTTCTGAAAGAAGGCTAAATGATACATTTAAAGAGACACTTTTGCCTGGAAACACTCTTTGGAGATCTCACAACAAATCTAGTACAATGTCTTGAAATATTTCACTTGAAGAAAGACAAGAGAAAAATGGCTATAAAGTATCTTTTTACTCCATCACTTAAAAATTAGCCCCTTCTTCAAAAGAGTCCAAATTCACAAAACACCTTTTTCTTGGATATTGGGTAAGCAGTAGCAAGAAAAAAGAGAAAGAGATATGATGCCACTATCCAGTTTAGTACTTAATAACATTGCTATTTATCTGTGGAGATTCTCAGTCATCCAGGTCATGATTGTCCTAAAGGTGCTTTTTTGAAGAGTCAATTTAACTTTCTGTTTTTTCTTTGAAAATGTTTTGCTTCTCACCCAAGAAGCTTCTTCAGCTCTCTTATTCAGTTAAAAAAGCTTCTTGGATGAGAAGTGAAACATTTTCAAAGACAAACCTGAAAGTCCAATTGCCTCTTGAAACAGCTTTTTGGAGATTGCTATTTATCATCACTCTTATCCAGTAATTTTACTAATGTTTTGGAAATGAGTGGCACCATTTCCACTTTAAAAGGCTTAACACAACCCAGATATTAACAGGCATCACGCTGGTCACATATATCCTGATACCAAAGTAACAATGCAAATAAATGCCACACTGAACAGAGCCCTAAGACATTTGAGGGGAAATGGGGCTTTAGCTTTCACAGCGAAATACATTTTCTGTCCATATGCTATCACTAAATTTGTACATCTTCAAGACACATGTCTACTGATCATTTTAGCTTCATCATCACAGGCCCTGTGCTCTGACTTGATAGTATTTAAAAGAATCCAAAAGGCATCTCTTGTATATAAATTAATGTACTCTTTTATAAAATCAAATGTGAATATATAAGCCAACCAATGAGAGAGCATTCTTAAGCCTGTATGTATCTGCTTAAATATGAAATGCTGTCATATTATGCTAAGCTGCATGTCCCTTTGAGGACAATAAAATAAAAATGATTAAAAAAATAAATAACTTCTCTACTCTGTCATATATACAGCCAACATATCATAAATGAAGTTTGGATTGGACAAATGTGTCACTATCAAACAAGAAAAACAGTGAAAACTGTAGGAATCAAAATGCCCTTTGGAAATAACATTGAGAATCTAGATGAAGAAGATCACTACAAATGCCTATGTATCCTTTAAGCTGACAAAATCAACCATACAAAAGTCAAGAATAGATTAGAAGTGAATGTATCATCAAGAGAGTAAAGAGGATCTAAAAGCTCAAACTCAGTGGAGGAAATATGATCAAGGCAATTAACACTTGGGCAATTCTCGTCATTAGATACACTATAAGAATAGAAAGCAAAACCAAAAGTGCTGGATAGGAAAACCAGAAAAATAATGACAATGAATCATATCCTTCATCTACGCAGTGAGCTGACAGACTCTACTGGGAAAATAGGTGAGCAAATGTTGCAAGTATATCAGATACTTCAAAAAGTAAAAAGGCCATTGGAAAAATGGATAGTGAAGGCAATGCACTGAAGCTAGTATACCAGGAAGGTTTACTGAGTACTGAAAAAACCAAACTGGCCTATATGAAAGACCATACAGAGAACAGAAAATAGACAAAGGGAGAACAGAAAGGGAAGACAAAGTATTATTTGGCCAGTAAATTTAAAAAAAACAGGCAAAGCAGAAAATACCAAGATCCAGCAGTGGCTAACAGCACTGTAGAAAGAGACAGATGTGCCAATTCTGGCTGCCCAAGAATAAATAAAAATTGAGAAGACAGTGACAAACAGTAAGTGCTGCCTCTGCAAAGATGCTAAAGAAACAGTGCAACATCTGGTTAGCTGCTGCAAAAGGATTGCACAGACTGGCTACAAACAACAGCACAATTAAATGGCAACACTGCAAGAAATCCCATTTGCCTGCAAACAAGAATTGGTGAGACCATAAAATATAGAAAATAAATAAGCTGGGACTTTAGAATTCAAACTGACAGGTATCTGCCACATAACCCCTCAGTTTTAACAATTGTCAATAAGAAAGACAAAAAATATCTGGGTAGTGGATGTGACAATACTTGGAGATGACAGAATAGAAAAGAAAGTGCTGGAAGACAAAATACAAAGACCTGCAGATTTATACTCCTTGCAGACACTGGTCTTCTGCATTCTTTTAGAGGGTTGTTGAGGACATCATCTATCTCCAGTCCTTTCAACAGTTCTGAGAAGGCACCACAGCCACTTGCACAACTTCAAGTGACTCCAAGACACAGATAAATCTCCAAGTGGCCTCAACAACTCTCTAAAAGAATACAAATGACCAGTTGTCTGCAAGGAGTATGAATCCTTCCCTTTCCCACCAACCAATCACATCTGAAGAAGTTTCTTGGATGAAAAGCAAAATGTCTTCTAAGAAAAACAAGAAACTCTAGTTGTCTCTTCTAAAAACACCTTTGGGGCCTGCAAATAGAAATAGAAAATCTGTGGTAATACAAAGCAAAGGTTTTCTGTTGCAAACAACAGCAATAAGCATCTTGGGTGCAATCCTAAAACAACTGGAGCACCACCTCAACATCACTGGCATTGACAAAAACAACAGCAGTCAATTGCAAAAGGTGGCTTTACTCTAACCAGCTAACAACCTGAGACAATACTTTTAATATCATCGAACATCCATATCTGCCAATTCCAGGTCCTTTGGATAAAAATGCCAACTCCAGTCTGAACATCTGGCTGACTATGTGACATACTATAATAATAAAAACTAGAGATACTATTCATTACCTTGCTGAAAGCTTGGTACCCTTCATGATCCTAGAAGCCTGCAGCAGAATAAGAGGGTTTTTTGTCATCCCCCCAGTACAATTAGCCCCTAAGGGAACTGCAATCCATTAGCATGTAACACGAGTAAGTGTTACTTGTTAGTTGATGGCTTACAGCAACAAGAGTTCACAAAGAGAAAAAAAATGAAATATCTGTTTTAATGATCCCAGCAATAAGATAGCCAATCCATATCCATTTTTAACAAAAAGTTAGATTTTCTGCTATCACTGTGCAACACATAAGCCCACAGTTCACTCCTTTTGCTACATTGCCGTCTAACACTTTGAAACTCCAAAACACAATTTCTTTCTCTGAAGCAGTAAATTAGGTATTTTGCTATAAATTAGTTGGGCAAGTATAAATTTCATGTATTGATATGGCTATTGAAATTGAGAAATCCTTTTCTACTCAATGACTTTTAAATTAATTATTCATAATTCTTGTTTGAAAATGGAAAACTTCCAAAATACATAGTAAGAAATACACAGTAAGATCTGTATTTTCTTAATATTAAACATTGGACATCTTTTCTAAGCTGTAAAAAAAAGAAGAAAGCTGATGAGAAGAAAGGTGACAAGTAAAAAAATATATAGATTTGAAGAGGGATATATGACATTCTCGTTATAAAAGGCAGAAAGACTGAAAGTCCAAGTCAAGAAAAGATGATTGTTATTGTTGTGTATAGAACTTGGTAGACTCCAAATACCTTAAACTGATTGGCCGAAAAGGCCGTTCTTGGATTGGTTACTTCGATTGGATTACTTAAGCGCCATTGCCGATTGGCCACCTGACAGGCGGGGAACACGAAACAATTGTCATTGGCCCACAAGCCACCGAGGCAGACGCCCTAGTAAGAAGGGCTGCCGACGCGGCTTGGGCAAACATTCCATTACAAGTCACTTTACTGTTTTGAATAAAGAGGTTGTTTTGTTGGAACCTGCGTCTCACGGACAGAATTATTTCCAGACAGAACAGCTGGGGGTGATTGAGGTGGGATCATCAATAAAAGAGCAAGACCGTAAGCAACGTGGCAACCGAGAACGAGAGACACAGATTGGCCAGTAATAGTGCCGCCACCACATTGGATCCATTCAACCCATGTCTGAGGAGAATTGGGAGTCGTTACATTGATCGCCTTTCCTGATTGTTCTTGAAAAGCAGACGAGCATACAGGAAATAAGCTGATCAGAGAGGAGGGCTTATTCCCTACCTCACACCACCTTGTGGGCCAGCTGTTTTTAATAATAGCAAAAGGCAACTAGCTAAACCAAGAGTACGTTAGCAGATGGCGATGGCCTGAACTGAAACAGGAATGCTTCAAGCCCATTACGTGCTGTTGGTCTCCAACCTGATCAAAAGGCATGAATTTTCACAAACGAGAACCAACCAGGAAGACGAGAGCATCAGAGACTTCATAGCAGCCCTAAGACACATCGAGGAGGCCTGTGAGTTCCCAGAAGCATTTGACAAGGCCATGAGGACATGTGGTCTTCAGATTGAAGAACGCTACAACTGCCAAAAGGCAAGCTGCTAAACAGGACCCGAATATCTACAATGGCCGAGGCCATCGCAGAAGCCACTGCCACTTGAAGGCACCAAGAAATCCGCAGCCACTATGCGCCCAGATAACTCAATTCCAGATCTGCTGAGATCAACCAGAAAAAGAGGGTGGAAAGACAAGAAACAACCCACAGTGACTGGCCCACCATGAAGAACTGACTTCCCGAGTGACCCTGGCATGACAACAATGAAGATATAATTCATAGCTTCAGTCGGAAGAAAATGGAGAGAAAAAGCAAGAGCATGGCGATGAATTCCAGTGTCGTGGATGGCAGAGGAAATCACCCACGTTTCAGAATGCAGGTTCCTAGATGCCAATTTGCAGAGCTTGTTGAAAAATGGGGGCATATCGGCAGGTCTCGCCGAAACAAAAAAGAACTATAGCCCAAAAGACGCAGCAGCACCCCACCCCCAGAAACGAAGAGAGACAATGCCCAGAAGCAGATGGAGCCAAGGAGAGCGAGGAACGCGGCGACCATGAGCAACAGAGAAAACACACACCAAAACAATAACCATCAGA
Source organism: Laticauda laticaudata (assembly GCA_004320025.1). Taxonomy (NCBI): domain Eukaryota; kingdom Metazoa; phylum Chordata; class Lepidosauria; order Squamata; family Elapidae; genus Laticauda; species Laticauda laticaudata. The sequence goes on along the minus strand of BHFT01041931.1, from coordinate 6,317 downwards.
AAATGCCAGGGTACAAATGCAAAAAAGGTCCGGATAAATGTAATAAAATCGAAGGGAAAGCCCTGTGAGATGAAGTAGATACTCTGGATCATACTTGTCAATGGTATTTGGAAAGACGTAATCAGAGCCTGATACAGACATCAAGCAAGAGAACTGGACAGACAAAAATTGATACTAAAGGACTACCAGGAAACGAATCCGGTAGAGTGGCCTTGGACATGTTCCTAGTAGAATTTTAAAAACCACGCTATGAAAATACTGCCTCGAAAAACCCAAATCTCGGGGGGGACTGTGATCCAGCCCTACCCTGCTGGGAATCGAATGGTTTCACGCCCTGGGAATTGAGAGTGAGCCGGGGAAGCACACATGCTGCGGCCACTGGGGAAGGAGAGCCTGCTTGCAAGAGTTCAGGATGTATTTGACGGGAACCCTAGGCAAGTACAAGGGGAACCCCTAATATCATTCAGCCCTAGACCCAAAGTAGCTCCCATCAGGCTCAAAGCCAGAATGCGTTCCCTTTTGCCTTAAAGGCCAAAATTAGGACAAACAGCTTTAGCAAACACTATCGCACAAGGTGGTGTTAGAAGCCATCGACCATGCCAGGTGGAAAACACCCATCGTGACTCCTGTCAACACCAGTGGGGTCAGATGCACATATGTGGAGACTATAATGGCCAAAACCTAAATCATGCTCTTCCAACAACAGCGAATACCCGTACCGGTAGTTGAACACTTATTGCACTCACAAGGGAGAGGAAACTTTTTTGTGAAACTTGATCTCACAACAAGCGTGATCAACAGTTACCAGTTGACCCTGAGAGTGCAGAGGCACAACACGTGTAGTCATGCACAGAGAGGGCATTCAAGGTGCACCTACTTTCAATTTGGCTATTAGCGTTGGCCCCGGGGCGTTTTCCAAAGCCCTCATGGAGCGCCTTTCTAAAATGGATATCAAGGAGTCGTCCCCCTATTTGATGATTGTATTAGTATCAGCAAAAAAAAGGCAAACCAATTAGAAACATAGACTAAAAGAGGTTTGCAAAGATTCAGAAGCAGCGGGCTTAAGTCAATGAGAAGAAAAATGTAAACTAGCCCACAGACCAGGTTCAAATTGTTAGGCTACCTGATAGATATGAGCAAGGGATAACCCCCACTGAAAAGGAAAAAAAGGTGATAAAACGACACACCACAGCCTAAGACAAAACTTACTTACAAAGCTTTCTTAGGTCTCATAATTTCTACAATGTTTCCCTGCCCCAAAAAAAAGCGGACTTAGCCAGAACCTTTACATCGATTGTTAGATAAAAACAAACTATATGGAAATGGGGCCACCGGGAACAAGCAGCATTCCAAACATCAAGGACCCGTATACACTTCTAACATCATTTTGATACAGTACAGCAACACCCTGCCTTTGACGGTTACTGGAGCAATCGCTTTTTTTGGAATCGCCAGGCCATCATTGAGCCACACCAAACTACAGAATGGGCAGCAGAGGACCAATCGCCTTTGATTCCAAAACGCTGTCCAAAATCGGAAGGACTACAACCAACTCGACCAAAAAGCCCCGCCAATCATAGCCGCGTGTCAAAAGATTCCAACGAAAGCTATATGCGATAGGGACATTTTTTGATTATCACTGGACCACAACACCTCCTGCTAGGGATCCTAATTCAGGGAAACAAACCAACCACCGAATATTTCTATCACAAGAATGACGACGGTGGTCTGAATTCCTAGCTTTCAACAACTACACAACTCATCCATCTCGCCCAGAGAAAGATTATCACCCAACTAATGCGGATGCCTTGAGCTGTTACCCAAAATAAATAGCCCACATGAGAGACCCAGTTCCCACCATCTCCACTCTCCAAATCGAGTCCTGACATGAATCTGCCACTAAACGCCAGCAGAGACGGTCACTTAAAACTAAAAGACCCGCTGACAGCTTCAAATCCTGCATTGGGTAGGGTAAGAGCTGGCCGGATAGAACAGAAGGCAAGACTTTTAAACCTTTTTCGCACCCGACAGATGAACTGTCTATGAAAAAGCTGGGTTTACTGTGCAGCCTTTTGTGTGCAGGGGGACAGGAGTGGTTAATCCAGGAAATGTTACAGGAAGAAGTGTTGTGGCATGTTGCATGAAGGGACACCGGCGGGCATAGTCAAAATGAAAGTCTGGCCATAAGTTTTACGTCTATGTGGTGGCCAGGGCTGGACAAGACACTTGAACGATGGGGTTTGCACATGCATGACTGCCAAAAATCAAGGCCTACGGTCCCCCCACTGGGCACCCAGTCATGCGAAATGGGAAACTCCCAGAGGCAAAACCCAAATAAGAGTATCAGAGAAAACTGCCATATTGACTTTGCTGCGTCAAATTAAAGGAACCACCTAATTTGTAATTGTGGACGCCTACAACGAACTGGTTAGAGATTAAATATCACTTATGAGATCCCACTACTACGAGCAAGGTCATGAAAAACAGTTAAACAGACTTTTTGCCATTGCATGGGCATGCCTGATGTAATTAGTCTCGGACATGGCCCCCAGTTTTACCGCTTTGCTTCGAGCCAATACTTGGCCACACAGCGGCATCCAACATGCCCTGACAGCGCCGGGTCATCCAGCTTTCAAATGGGCAGGCTAAATGCATAGTTGTTATATTAAGGAGGCCCTTAGAAAAAATGGACACGGGGGACGCGCAGATTAAACTTTAGCAGATTATTAACCATTCAACATTATCACCCCCTAGCACAACCACTAACAAAAGCCCAGCTGAACTCATGGGTATGGAAATGTGTTCCTACCTCGATAGACTTGCACCCCACCTGACCTGGGAACAAACCCCCTGACTCCTTCAGATAGATATCGCTCTTTTTGAAATTGGCAATTTAGTCGTACACTAAAAATCTTACCGTGGGGAAGCCCATTTATGGCTTCCATCCACAGTTACCCAAATCACAGCGGCCCCGGTCATACGACTTGCACTAGAAACGGCAGAACATGGAAGCGGCACACATCGACCAGCTTTGTCCTCTCGACATTTAGAACGCAAACACTACACTACTGCCCAAACTCCAATAAACAACTGAGGATAGGGGGGGAAACACAAAAATTAATAAAAAGAGAGAGGAGATGAACCTCCTAATAACAAGACACAATCACTACACAAACTCGAACTAGAAACTCAAATGAACAAAAAAGAGCGCTTACCAAGCGACCTACAGAGAAAAGTCCCGTGGAGCAGGGAAGTGAGCAAGTGGCCTTCCTGTGAAGGTAGGACAGCCAGGTCAGCTCGACCAAGCCTGGACAACCAGGAGGGAGCGGCAGAGCCACCTTCAACCCAGCCCAAGAAACTCAGATGGAGAGCGGCAAGGCTGGGACTCACCCTTCCAGGAGGTTCCATGGAGAAGGACACGGAGAGAAAGCAATCCCTCCGAAACCGCTGAGGACCACGCTGAGACTGAGCTGCGCAGGTTTCAATTAGAACCCGCAGAAGCCCCCAACCTACCTTGTGTGACTTACGTTACGCACGTTGGATGCAAACCAAGGGCGGAGAGGGTGTTGTGTTATAGAACTTGGTTAGACTCCAAAAACTGATTGCGCCAAAAAGGTCATTCTCGAATTGGTTACTTAAGCGCCATTCCAATTGGCCTGCCATGGTGGTCTCCGTGAACACTTAAACAACTCGTCATTGGCCACAAGCGCCGAGAAAGCCACTGATAAGAAGGGCTTGCCATGGCTTGGACAAACATTCCGTTACAAGTCACTTTACTGTTTGAATAAAGAGTTGTTTGTTGGAACCCGGTCTCGCGCACCTTATTTCCAGACAGAACAGTTATTTAGTCCAATGATTTCAATGTGATTTGCAATTATTTTCTATTTAAATACACTGAGGTTTCCAAAAGCCTCTTTTCTGTAATGATTTCATTTTCTCATTTTTCCCTTATTATTTACATGTACAGTATATACCACAATTATGTTCATATAAGCATTACGTATATGTTTTTCAAATGAGCAATGTATTATAAATCATCATGGGCTCATACAATAATTTTTCTTGAATAGTATTCCTATCATCAACCTTTAATAATATATATAATAATAATATAAGGACATCCTCAAGTTACAACCTCAATTGAGCCCAAAATATCTGTTGTTAAGTGAAATACTTGTTGAGTTTAGTTCCATTTTACAACCTTGCTTGCCACAGTTGTTAAATGAATCACTGCAATTGTTAAATGACTAATAAGGTTGCTAAGTGAATCTGGTTTTCCCATTGACTTCGCTGATCAAAAGGTTGCAAAAGAGGATCACATGAGTCCAGGACATTGCAACCGTCATATTTTATGAATCAGTTGCCAAGTGTCTGTAAGTGGAGGACTACCAAGTGTTGTAAGTGGAGGACTACCCTGTACAGCACAGTTCCCTGATACCCATGCTAAATATCTGCCAGGAATTCACTAGCTCAACAAATGTTAGCAGTTAAGGACTGCACAATTTAGAAACTTATTTGGGTGGTGGGGTTCTCTTACAGAGATACACAAGAGCTGTTGTTTCTGTGTAGGAGTTCCTATAAATATTAAAGACAGAATTAGCCTGGGTTTCTTGAGTTTAATTGCAAGTTGAATCCTTCTCCTAAATTTGTGATTCATATATGATGACTCAACTGTGACTTAGAAAGCCAAATATGAAACAAACACAAGCCAGCTATATTGTTTCAAAGCATTGCATGATAAAATCAGGGAGACAACCAATACATTAATAATAAATTTTCCAAGTCTGTTATATAGCATAAACATCTGCCACTTGTCATTAGGAAATAACATTTCAAGACTCATCAAGAATCACTTCTCACCAGTGTTTGCAAAATATCCTGAATGTTAAGATAATTGAAACATGGGAAAATATACAAACAATATGTACTATTTTGTACTGTCATCAATACTGTAAACAACAACTAACTGCAGAAATTTAAACTCAACAAGATAGTTAAGAGTTGGAGGAAAACAATCACTGTTCTTTTGCCTGCAAGGATTATCACAAGTTGTTGCAGAAAATAACCCAATACTGATATCACAGCAATTTGAAACAGAGGCTGGTGAACTTGAGAAATACTAATATTATTATAAGAATTTTAATTGAAGAAATGACAGAGTATATATCATGAAATGAAAAGCATTATTTCCTTTTATAAAATCATATTATTTACTTGACAGTAATCAATAGTCAGTAGTCCTAACTATTGACATGAAAAATATCACTATGATGAGCACTGAAAATTTGAATGCACAAGTGATTCTAAAACTAAAATCTTATGGTATCTTTGGACACCTGCATAACTGGATAGAAGCATTCCTATCAAACAGACAACAAATGGTCAAAATTGGGAGCATCCTATCAAATTCTGTTCCTGTCAACAGTGATGTCCCCCAAGGCAGTGTTCTAGGACCAACTCTTTTCATACTCTACATAAATGACCTCTCTGATCAAATATCAAGAGCAAGTTGAGAAAGTTCAGATATATTTTACGAGAAGAGTCCTCCACTCCTCTACTCATAGCAGAATACCCTATGCCACCAGACTTGAAATTTTAGATGTAGACAACCTAGAACTACGCGACCTTCAGTTCGATCTAAATATATTACATAAAATTATACATTACAATGTCCTACCTGTCAATATTTCATCTTCAACCAAAACAATAAAAGAGCACACAATAGATACAAACTAAAGATAAACCACACCAAATTTGATTGCAGGAAATATAACTTCAGCAACAGAGTAGTCAATGCCTGGAATACTTTACCTGACTCTGTGGTTTCTTCCCCAAACCACAAAATCTTTAACCTTAGACTGTCTACTATTGACCTCATCCCTTTCCTAAGAGGTTTGAAGGAGGTGTGCATAAGTGCACCAACATGCCTACTGTCCCTGTCCTATTTTTTCTTTTTGTTCTTATTTGTATCCATTTCATGTATTTATTACCATGTTTATACTTATACCTGTTATCTAATAATTGTTTGAAAAAATTAATAAATAAGTAAATAAAATAAATGAAATGTTTTCATTATTCTTTACTTTAACACAACAAAAAACTACCACCAGCAGAATTTCAACTTGCATTTCTATATTGTTCTCCAAGAAATTATATGATTTTTTTTATAATCCTTTCAGACTCCAGGAATCATTTTCATAAGCACAACTAAAGGCCGTGTCACATTGCACTAACAGATGAAAAGAGGATGTAAAATGGACAAAAAAGCTTGCCATCTGTTGGAAAACGCTATGTACTCACTGCCTCCGTTTTGCTTC
>BHFT01041930.1:18597-28673 GCA_004320025.1 Laticauda laticaudata | reverse complement strand
ATTTAAGAATTATGTCCAGTTAAGGGAAAATGAATATGAAATGTGGATATGGAGGTGGCTTACTAAATGCCACATAAATTAAAGTCAACATAGATGGTAATATGTATCAGAATATTTGTGTTGGAGGTGCAAGAAAAGAGGTTGGCAACATATAAGCATATTTGTGGGATTGTGATAGTGAAAAAAAATATGGGATCTGGTGTTTAAGAGAAATATTAATTGGCACTTTTTGAATGTAATTTTAGGATATGTCACCAAGAATCTGAATTAGTGGTTTTTGGTGGTAAAACAAATATCAAATTGAAACACAAAGAAATGGATTGGTAATGTATTGGTATTATAAGCTGCTAGATTAGTGATGGATAAGTAATTGGGGAATAAGTTGGAATATTCAAAGAAAATGAGGGGTGTAATGGAATTTGGAGTATGGGCATCAAATGATTAATTAACAACAGAAAAAAATTTTTAAAAAGGGATGATTAAAGCAAACAATTTTATATAAAATATGGTTTTTTTTTTTAATAAAAACAGTGTTTGGTGGAAGGCAAAAGGGAATAAACCTACTCAAGAATATATGTCGTTCTGGAAGGGATAAGGGCACAGATTGGAATATAATAATATAATCTTTTAATTGTTGTAGAGAGAATGCTTATAGAAAAAATTTGATCTCGGGGGTGGGGGTGCATTGAGAATATTGTATATATTATTAGTTCTCCTGTCTTCTTTTTTGATATTTTAGATGTATAAGTTTATTATGTTATGTATTATTCTTATCTAAAATAAATAAAATAAAATAAATGAATTGTGATTGGGTTGTCCTCTTTGGAATGTTAAGATTCAAATGGAAAAATCAACGCTGAAGTGCAGAGAGTATTTATACTCTCTCCTTCTCATTTAGACATAGAATAATAGGGTTGGAAAGGAACTTTGGAGGGTCTTCTAGTCTAACCCCCTACTCAAGGAGACCCTGTATCCATTTTTAGACAAATGGTTGTTCCGCTCTCTTTTTGAAAGGCTCCAAGTGATGAAGCACCACAACTTCTGGGAGGTAAACTGCTTCCTCGCTGGTTGATTGTTAGGAATGTGATTTCTCCCTTAGTCTTCGTAGATTGCTTCTCTCCTTTGGTTAGTTTTTCCATCTGTTGTTTCTGTTGTCTTGCCCTTCTGGTACTTTGGAATATGTTTTGACCCCACTCATTTTTTGTTAGGAGCCCTCAGATATTGGAATATGGCTATCTTGTCTCTCTTTCATTAAACTAATATACCAGAGGTGGGATTCAAAAACTTTTACTACTGGTTCTGTGGACGTGTGCTTGGTGGGCATCGGCTATGTGACTGGGTGGGGCATGGGTTTTTTTCAGCTCCACTTTATTGTGGGAGCTTCCTAGGAACAGAGGATGGGGGTGTGTTTTTTTTGTTCCCCTAAGACTCCTCTGGGCTCTGGAAGGCAAAAAAAATGGCTGAGCTCCTTCCTATCCATTTTTTGCCTTCCTGGGCCTCAGCAAGGGGAATCCCAGCACAGCTGATCTGTGCAGAGTTGATTGTCGGGAGGGGAAAAAAAAAGAAATACCTTTGGCGAATGTGCGATGGCTCGGGAGGCGGCGGGTAAGCGAGCATCGGGGGAGGGCGACTGGCCCGGGCGTGGCCAGCCAGAACTTACTACTGGTTTTACTACTTTTGTTGTACGACCTGGTTCGGCGAGCGCCATGCCAATATTTCTTGTGCTACGGTTCCCCCCGATCGGTGCGAACCAGCTGAATACCACCACTGAAATATACCCATATTCCTGTTTCTTCTCGTGTTTCATATTGAATTCCTCCAGTTAAAGTTGCACATTAGAAAACTGTAATTTCACTCCAAAGGGTACCAGGTAAATTTGGTTTCCAAATTATTAACTGGTCAAATGAAAGAAGGACCATAGGGGGAGTTCCACACTGGAGGTGGCTGCTGAAACTGATAGCATATAGCAATAGCACTTTTGACTTATATAGGCTGCGCTTTATAGGTGCTTTCCAGCCCTCTCTAGCGAGTTTACAGAGTTCAGCCTCTTGTCCCGAACAATCTGGATCTTGTCATTTTATAGAATCTCAGAAGGATGGAAGAGGCTACTCTGAGCCTGGTGAGGATTTCAAACTGCCAAATTTGCAGGGCAGCTGATAGTTCAGTGCAGAAGTAGCCTGCAGTTTACTTGCACTCTAAGCCATCTGCGCCACTGTCCATCTCCTCCCCGCCCACCCTTGTGCTCTCTGCCCATGTCCATCTTTTTTGATTATCTACTGGTCAATGTCTTCTTTTTTTTTTTTTCTTTTTTCACTGTTTATTAGAGAGGGCTGTAAAGCACTGTGAAGCGGTAAGTAAGTCTAAGTGCTATTGTTGCTTACTGCTATTCTTTTATTCTTCGGCTTCTGCTTTGGTTTACAGTGCTTTTCATTCCCTTTTTTAAAAGAAATTGTTGTACAGCTGCAAGAGAAGCCCCACACGAGACAAGCGGTGCAGTAGGGCGTAAAATGTTAGCACAAAAAGTGAGATCTAAGTAATTCAGAAGATTGGAAGCAGAAGACAACCAAATACTCCAAGTGAAAAGTTGTAAGTTCATGAGAACTGAATTAGAAAGAAAGAAAGAAGAAAGAAAGAAGAAAGAAAGAAAGAAAGAAGAAGAAAGAAGAAAGGAAGAAAAGAAAGAAAGAAAGAAGAAAGAAATAATTCTTTATTGGCCAATGTGTGGTGGCACACAAGGAATTTGTCTTGGTGCAAATACTCTCAGTGTACATAAAGGAAAAGATACATTTGTCAAGAGTCAAGAATCATACTAGGAAACAGCCAATATAGATCATAAGGATATAAGCGACAAAGTTACAGTCATACAGTCACAAGTGGGAGGGGATGGGTGATAAGAAGTGATGAGTGACAAAGCCAGATAAAATGAGAAATTGAGAAACATTTGTCTGGTTCCATGTACAGAAACAAGAAATGGAGAAAGGATAAGAATGAGGGAGATTTGATTCGATGTGATTTGATGTGATTTACCCTCTGAAGAACTTCTGCCTGGACATATTACATGTGCTGGTAATAGAGGATAAATTCATCCCATATAAGGAATGGGAAGTTCTCTGTCTGGCATTTAGAATTCCAGGTAGTCCTTGACTTGTGACCATAATTGAGCCCCAAATTTCTGTTACTAAATGAGACAATTATTAAGTGAATCATAAATCATCATAAATATGAGTTACTTCTTTCAGTGCCATTGTAACTTCAAACGGTCACTAAAGGNACAATTATTAAGTGAATCATAAATCATCATAAATATGAGTTACTTCTTTCAGTGCCATTGTAACTTCAAACGGTCACTAAAGGAACTGTTGTAAGTCAAGGACTATCTGTACTGGAAGTTAGTGGTGTAAACAAGGAAGCAAGGAAGCAAGGAAACAAACATGATTCTTGATCTGAAACAAGATGGTAAGAAATGAAAAAAGGAGAAAAATGAGGCAGACTTAACTTGAGTTGACTTGAGTTGACTCGAGTTGACTTGACTTGACTTGACTTGAATTAATTTACCATCTGGAGATCTTCTGCATGGACATATTAGGTACTGAGGTGTCCTAAAGGACAAAATTCACCCCTGTGGATTTTGGGAATTTGGAGAATGGGGAATCCACTCTCCGACAAGTTGGTGATGTAAACAAACAAGCAAAGGTGATTCTTGGTTTGGAACCAGACAGGCTGGGTGCTTTTGAAGTGACTTCATCCCATTCACTGCTCACCTACTTCTTCTTATCCTGGTGACCGACAATCAAGGTGTAACTAAATCTCAGGATGCAGCCAGCCTCAGGCAGGCCTTCTGGATAAGGTTGGGAAGATGCAAGACAGAAAAAGTCTCACTTGTCACCTGCTCTCTGACAGCGCTTTGGGGTTGGATGGACCAAATGCTCCACAAATGACCCATGACATATTTATTGCTTCCTCTCATGCCTCCAGGGAGCTTGGCTCCATCAACTCCTGCATGCACCTGCTCCTGAAATGCTGAGAGATTCTGGAATGTGCTTCCCAGGCTCTTCCTTCTGATGGCTTTTAGCCAAGAGGATGAGTAGCTAAGTAAATTGATAGCCAGGTTTGTAAACAGGGGTTACTTGGGCTATAACAAAACACCAACCAAACAAACATAGGCATCACTTCAAACCTTCCCCTTCTACAGATATTAAACACAGACAGTCCTTGACTTAACAATAGCTCATTTAGTGACCATTTGAAGTTATAACAACACTGAAAATGGTGACTTATTATCATTTTTTACACTTATGTCCATTGTGGCTTCCTGTGATGATCCAGGGTGGGATACAAAATAAACACAGTCATGAAAACAGGTGAAGCTCCTTTTATTCCTTCACTTTGATTCAAAGCTCCAAATATCCTTGACTAGAGACAAAAAACTCCCCCACAAACAGTTACGAAAAGGAGGAAATGTCGTTTCAATTAAAAATACTTATAAATTATAACTAGAAAAAACAACACAAACCACCCTGAAGAATTAAGGGAACCAGACAAGATAAGGGCTTGAAGATATCCACAGATATCAGAATACACACTGGGAAAGACTCTAAACTCAGGTAAGATCAGACAGATTAGAAATATTTTCACAGTTTGTTTCCAGCATTGGCTCATGTGCAGTCCGTCCTTTTAAATAGTTCTCACAGCTGCAGCCCATGAAGGGGATCAAGGCCCTTTCCTCTTCCATAGACCATGCCATTCACGTCTCTCCCTTCTCCTCTCCTCCCAGCATGCACTAGGATAGAGAGGGGATGCGCTTGGGTCTCTGACTGTCTAGCCAGCCTCTGCCCTTCCCCAGCCTCCTCCACAACCTCTGGAGCCACACTTCCACTCCCTGTCGGCTATTCCTCCTCTCCCTCAGAGTCAGTCTCCAACTGGGGCATGACACATCCCCATGCACGCAAGATAAAAATTTGGATGCTTGACAACAAACTCATATTTATGACAGTCACAGTGTCCTGGCATCATGTGATCCCCTTTTGCAACCTCCTGATAATCAGAGTCCACAGGGAAGCCAGATTCACTTAATGTCCATGTTACTAACTTAATGACTGCCATGATTCACTTAACAATGGTGGCAAGAAAGGTTGTAAAATAAGGTAAAATTCACTTAACAAACATCTCACTTAACAACAGAATGGTTGTCAGTTCCCTGTGGGGGATTCGTCGGAATTTCAAATGGTCCCTATTTAGAGACTAGTCGTAAGTCAAGAACTACCGTACTTACAATTGCAAAGTGCATGCAACTAAAATCCAATTTGGCACAATTTCTGGTTCCCCATCCTTTTTTTCCTAGAAGATCCCCTTTTCTTTTCATTTCTTTATTTCTCTCTAATCTTAATAACACAAATGCAAAATGAGCTATTTTGATATTGTTAAATTATTCAACATTCATCCCTCCCCACTCCCACCGAAAAATAAAATACAGTCAGTCTCAACCTCTTCAGATTTTTTCAGAGTTTTATAATCCTCTATTTCAGAGGCGACTTGAACCCAAATCAGATGGAGGGGTCCTTGGTTCTCTCTGAGCTTGGTGGTTTTCTTGCAGACGTTTCATTACCGAACTAGGTAACATCATCAGTACTAGTAAGGAGTGTGTTTATATGACAGCAAACCGCACTGCTTACTAGCACTGATGATGTTACCTAGTTTGGGTAATGAACCATCTGCAAGAAAACCTCCAAGCTCAGAGAGAACCAAGGACCCCTCATTTCAACCCTGAGCTACAAATATTTTCCGTTATTTGTACAAAATCAGATTCTCTGCCCTATTAGATCTGAAGGAGCATCAGAATGAGGTTGACAGCTCAGCCTAGGCTGGTTCCCAGTAGTCTGTAGAGAGGGGATCAAAACAACTTAAGTGCCATCCCCTCTCTTATCTACATTAGCAGATATAAAAAGGGGTGGGATTCCAATCACGTGGGGGCTGCACCACCCTAACTTTTTTTGGCCCCTCCATGCAGAAGTGCTATTCAGGCTGCTTCTTGACGCAGATTCTGGAGAACCAGTAGCAGAAATCGCCTGAGTAGTTTGGAAGAGACTGGTAAGATCCACTTCTGACGTGGCCCCGCCGCCGCATCGTCTTCTGCGGCCGAGTTCCAGCTTTGCATCGGCCTGGGTCTTCTTGGTTGCTCTGCACGAGGAGAAGATCAGAGGCTGGATAGAGCAGTTAGTGGGGGGGAGGCAAATGGGAATTTGTTCAATATCCTTCCCCAGTGGGCTCGCCCCACTGCCGTACGCCCTGATCCAAGGCATGCCCCACAGAAACCGGTGGGTAAAAAAAACATTGAAGTCCCATGCTCTGCTCCATAGATATAGATTAACGTGAGTTGGATGTGGACCTTTGTAGGTTCTTCTGAGTCCAACGCACACCCACCCTCAAGCAGTCGAGACCAATTCTCTGACAGATGGCAATCCAGTTCTCTTGGAAAGCTTACTCATGAATGAAGCTCCCACACACTCTCTGAAGGCAAACTCTTTAGTGTCCTTGGTATGATAGTTCTCCTGTCAGCAAAATTTCTTTGTTTCCAGTTTCGCTTGTTAGTTTCCATCGCATTATTCCCTTACTGGGCCTACATGCTGCTATAGGAAAAGAGCCTTGACCCTTGCTCTCCTTTCTGTGGCATTCCCTAAAATATTGGAAGCTGCTATCATGTCTCCCCTGGTCCTTCTACTCAACTAGACTAGCCAAGCCCAGTTCCTGCAACCATTCATTGTATGTTTTAGCCTCCAAGTCCCCTAATCATCTTGGCTCTTCTCTGCACTTTTTCTCGAGTCTCAACATACCTCCTTGTGTTCAAAAGTCTCCAGATTCACAATGCTGCCTTCCAGCTTAAAGACAGTGGTGTCTCAAATATTTGGCATCCACAAATTATCTGGCTAGACAAAGCGAGACAGGAGTGGATGATATGAAAAAAAAGATATTGAAAGGAACATAAGAGAGAATGAAAAAATAGCTCAAAAGAACCCTGCCTTCATTTTCCAGATTCTTGGCGTTCAAGATTTTGTTATTATATCCTATAGCAGTGTTTCTCAGCCTTGGTAAATTTTAAGGAGTGTAGACTTCAATTCCTATAATTCCTAGCTAGGAATCCTTCAAACAAGCCATCTTCAAATTGAGGGTATTCAAAAAAGTCAAGATAGTAGCATTGGAGTCTTCAGTCATGCTGTTATAGCCATCTGGATGATGCCCAGCAACGAAATGATGTGTGTTTCTGTTTCTGTGTCAGGTTCTCCTTAAAGGTGTTGTGGAATCTGTATTGAAGAAAACACACTTGCCTCCTTCCAATTATTGGTCAATTCTCACCATTTTCATTGTTTCAACTTTCTCCAGTCATCAAACATAGGGCTTGATTTTCCTAAGTTTCCACAAAAACATGTATGTCATTTGGCAAGTTTCTCCAAATATTCTCTGTTCTTGTTTGCAAACCTAGATGATTTTTTTTTTGCAGACTGTTTATTGTACATTTTTACATTTTCCTAATTATTGTCATGAAAGCCTACATTATATTTCTAGGGAGAGAGAAATGATAGAAAGATAGATAAGATAGATAGATAGATAGATAGATAGATAGAGGCAGAATAGAAATGATAGATAAAGACAGAGAGAGAAAGGCAGAATAGAAATTATATGATAGATAGATAGATAGATAGATAGATAGATAGATAGATAATAGAAATTATAGAAATGATAGATAGATGATAGATTGATAATATAGAGGCAGAATAGAAATGATAGCTTAGAAAGATAGATGGATAGATAGATAGATAGATAGATAGATAGATAGATGGATAGATAGATGATAAAGATGAGAGAGAGAATATTCAAAAAAATCAATGAACAGCTTTTAAAAAGTTGACCCTTTTCAGTTTGAGGATGGTGTTGAAAATATGAAACGAAACCAGTTTGCAGGCAGATGTGAACAAAATGATTTTTTTTTTAATCATTCCTACACCCTAGGATGGTGATGTCTCCCTTTGAAACTCCAATGAAGCCCACGCACCAAAGGAAACATGAATGAAGCTCCATTCCTCCATTCTGGGGAACGTCTCTGTTAAGCAACCTCCCTTCGATTCAGGAACTCAGCAGAACAGAGCGCTTAGGGCAGGGCAGAGAAAGGGTGTGCGATGCCTTTCAAAAGAACGGAAGCCTGCCAAAGAAAACCCAATCTGTAAGATGCTTTCCTTTCCTCTCCCGCAGGGCCACGAGAAAATCATGTGTCAAGCTTGCCAACCAGTCATTCCCAAACATTTGGCACAGTCCATCAGGTAGCCAGCAACTTTGCAAACTGAATTTGGAACATGTTTTTGGCACTGAGATCTAGAAAGTCTTAGGATTTCTAAATGCAAATAATAAGAATGCCAACAAATGTTCTTCAGATATATTTTTTTCTTGAATGTCATTTGGGGTTTGGAAGCATACTGGGTCAATGGTGGCACCCTGTCCAAAAACTACATTCCCTGAGGAGGTCTCTTTGTTAGAGGCCATGTAATATCAGTTTAAGACCTGTTTATTTTTCCAGACATTTGGAAAAAAACATGTTTTTTGTGAATGTTGGTTTTTTTTCACTTTACCATTAAATCCTTCTGCATCGTTTATTGTCACAGTTTAATAACTGTGGCTCCTGAATTTTTTTTATCCTTATTGTTCTATGTTTTAAAATATTTGCATGCATGTGTATGCTTGTATGATATGCTTCCCAGAGCTAATATCCAACTCTGGATATTCGATGAACTAGAAGTGCATTGAATCAGAGGTGGTATTCAGCAGGTTCTGACCGGTTCTGCAGAACCGGTAGCAGGAATTTTGAGTAGTACAGAGAACTGGCCAATCCCACCTCTGACTGGCCCCGTCCCCCTCTATTCTCTGCGTCCCATTGAGTCCCAGCTGGCCACACCCACAGAACCAGTAGTAAATTTTGTTGAATCCTACCACTGCAATGAATGCATAAATTTTTCTAATGGTCTCGACCCTGATACACCTTCTAATGCAGAGTTTCTCAACCTTGGCAACTTTAAGACACCTGAAGTACAATTCCTAGACTTCCCCAGCCAGCATTGGATGACTGGATAATTCTGGAAATTGAAGCGGACACATCTTAAAGTTGCCAAGGTTCCTATTAGTGGTGTAACCTACTACAGACTCACCGCAATTTAATTTTCCATTCAAGGCTTTTTTAAACTCTTTCCCACACAATCTGTGGAAATTTGAAACCAATTCTCTCTCTTAAGTGTTCTATATACTATATGCACAGCCTTCAGAGAGAGATATCATTGCAAAACTCCTATTTACCTTACCAGGAATTATTAACCAAGCCTGTTTCCCGTTACACACAGAGCAAGGTTTTCAGAAAAGGTTCATCCCCACTGAGAAAGAACTGAAGGTCTGGAGGACTGCATAAGGCTCACCATTTTGATGGCTGGATTTTCAAGAAGAATGATGTGGGTGCAAAGGAGAGGGAAGGGCAGGGAGGAGAGAAGAGAGGAGGAGAAAAGAGAGGAGGAGAGGAGGGGAGGGGAAAGAAAGGAAAGGGAAAGAAGAAGATATGAAGGGAAGGGAATGATGAAGGGAAGGAAAGGATGAAGGGAAGGGAAGGGTAAAGGGAAGGGAAGGATAAAGGGAAGGGAAGGGAAGGGAAGGGAAGGGAAGGGAAGGAAAAGAAGAAGATATGAAGGGAAGGGAAGGGAAGGGAAGGGAAGGAAGAAGAGGGGAAGGGAAGGAAAAACCCTCCATATGAAAACAGGGAAATCATTGCTGGAGTAAAAGTGCAGAGTGATTGTATCTAATATGATCCAGAAAAGGTACCACATTGTTTCGGATCTGTACATTTTCCTAGTTGCACCTGATCAATTGCTGACTCAACTCAGTACAAACAGCCAGGTTAGGTTCTTCTGTGCAGCTAACAGGAATGGCAGAATTGACTGCCTTGGTGAGAGAAAAGGACATATCCAGCTTTGTTTCTCATTGAAAATTGCTTCTGGACTTTGTGCTGGAGACTGGGTGGTGGGGGGGGGGAATGAGCCTTTGACATT
>BHFT01041930.1:0-18439 GCA_004320025.1 Laticauda laticaudata | reverse complement strand
AAAAAAAAAAAAAAAACCCAAGCTGGCTCTGTCAACTGGCCTAGGGATACCCAACACTGGGTGTATTTGGTGGTTTGAAGGCACTCTCTCTTAATTTGTATATTTTTATTAGGATTGTTAGGGTTTTTTTAAAAAACCATAGCGAGTTGGGAGGTAGAGAAATTTGAAAATAAATAAATAAATACACACATAGGTAGTACATGCCTGCCTACTGTTCTGACCGAGGCTTCTCTCAACAGCAGGAAGCCGAGTCCTCATCCCGATAAACCCCTTTTATTTGATTTACAATGAATTTCCCCTCCAACAAAGTCTTTCAAGATAGTTCAGACTTTTATCAGGCTGGGAGAGTAACCAGGCTGATATCTTTCAGAACATTCACAATACTTGGCAAGCATGCCGGAATGAACTAATTGTCTCCTGCAAAGCCCACTCCCCTTTCACTCCTCTTTATTCCCTATGAGAGGGGCCATTCACCATCCATCAGTGGCTTTACTCCCAAGTCAGCCCTTGTTCCTCAGCTGTTCCCTTCATCTGGTAACTGTGTGCATGCGCACATTGGGAACAGGCTCCAGCTGTTCTTCTGCCTCACTGATAACTGTCGGATGGCCCTAGCCCCATCTCTGCCTCCGACGCAGAGCTCTCATCAGAGACTTCCCCAGACTCCTTACTGTCTGAATCTGCTGCCAGTTCCGCTGGCCACTGTCAGGCCACAACACCTACTTGCATAGAGACAAACATCAACAGAGGGATAGTATCAAGACCACATGAATGGATAGTGCCACTTTATAAGACCACACTTGGAATGCCTGCACACCAGAACAACTAGACACAAGAACAGGTTTTTCCCCGAACGCCATCACTCTGCGAAACAAATAATTCCCTACATAATAATATCCACCTCAACAGCTGTGCAAATTTACAAAGTCGGCACTACTATTACGTTTAATCTTCTCATCACTCCTTATCACCCATCCCCTCCCACTTGTGACTGTAGGAAATGTAACTTTGTCCTTGTATCCTAAAATTTATATGGACTGTTTTCCTAGTGTGATTTTATTGTTGATTGTACTCTATGACTATATTAAGTGTTGTATGTTATAATTTTTGATTCTTAACGAATGTACTTTTTTTTGTATTACTGAGAGTATTTACACCAAGACAAATCATTGTGTGTCCAATCACACTTGGCCAATAAAGATTCTATTCTATCTATTCTATCTATTCTATTCTATTCTATTCTATTCTATATTTTCCCACGTCATTGTAGTTGTGCTTTTAAAGTTGTAGCAACGTTTCAGCAGAATCTCATCTGCCATCATCAGGCTTCTGTATTGGTTTCGTCTGGATGAACTCAAATACAGAAGCCTGATGATGCAGAGAGATTCTGCTGAAACGTTGCTACAACTTTAAAAGCACTACAATGACGTGGATAATACCCGAAGGAAGCTGAACAGCACACATGTAAGTAACCGCGAAAACTTAAAAAAACATAAATATAAAAACATAAATATATAATTAAATATAAATATAAATATAAATAATATAAATATGTGCTGTTTAGCTTCCTTCGGGTATTATCCCACGTCATTGTAGTGCTGTTAAAGTTGTAGCAATGTTTCAGAAGAATCTCATCTGCCATCATCAGCTTCTGTATGGATGGGTCTCACAGTTCCTGGTTTCAAATTCGAGGCTGGTCCATCTGATTGGCTGGGAGTCTAGGTCTGTGTTCACTGGACTTGGAGTTTGATTGATTGGTGTTTCTGGTTTCTTCTGTCTGTTTTGTGGCTTTGATTGGCTGGCAACACTCCTGTTCCTGTGTTGGAAGCCTGCACTCTCAAATAGAAAGATCTCCACACCAACAAAACAGAACAAACACCTGAGCACAAACAGACTCTCCTCTGATGCCTCCAACTCAAACACCCCCCCACCAGGCACCCAGGTGAAACCTGGCTTCCTAATAGATAACAGCCGCCTTTCACACGAAGCCAAGCTGCACTGAAAGCCTCCAACACAGGAACAGAGTGTTGCCAGCCAATCAAAGCCACAAAACAGACAGAAGAAACCAGAAACACCAATCAAACAAACTCCAAGTCCAGTGAACACAGACTCAGACTCTTAGCCAATCAAAATAGACCAGCTCGAATTTGAAACAGAAGCTGTGAGACCCATATCCATACAGAAGCCTGATGATGGCAAGATGAGCTCTGCTGAAACGTTTGCTACAACTTTAACAGCAACTACAATGACGTGGATACTACCCAAAGGAAGCTAAACAGCAATATTTTAATTTTATATTATTTATATTTATATTTATATTATATAATATTTATATTTATATTTATGTTTATATTTATGTTTTTTTTAAGTTTTCGCGGGTACTTAATGTGTGCTGTTCAGCTTCCTTCGGGTATTATCCCATCTTGTAGTGCTTTTAAAGTTGTAGCAACGTTTCAGCAGAATCTCATCTGCCATCATCAGTCTGTATTGAGTTCATCCAGACGAAACCAATACAGAAGCCTGATGATGGCAGATGAGATTCTGCTGAAACGTTGCTACAAACTTTAAAAGCACAACTACAATGACGTGGGAAAATATAGAATAGAATAGAATAGAATAGAATAAGATAGAATAGAATACTTTATTGGCCAAGTGTGATTGGACACACAATGAATTTGTCTTGGTGTAAATACTCTCAGATACTACATAAAAAAGTACATTCGTTAAGAATCAAAAATTATAACATACAACACTTATGATAGTCATAGAGTACAATCAACAATAAAATCACACTAGGAAACAGCTCATATAAATTTTAAGGATACAAGCGACAAAGTTACATTCCTACAGTTCACAATGAGGGATGGGTGATAAGGAGTGATGAGAAATTAACAGTAATATAGTGCAGACTTTGTAAATAGTTGAACAGTGTTGAGGGAATTATTTGTTTCGCAGAGTGATGGCGTTCGGGGAAAAACCTGTTCTTGTGTCTAGTTGTTCTGGTGTGCAGGGCTCTATTCCCTCATTTTGAGGGAAGGAGTTGAAACATTTTTTGTCCAGGATGCTCTAGTCTAATGAAGAGAAGAACTAGGGGTGACATGATAAGTGGCTTCCAGTACTTGAGAGGCTGTCATAGAGAAAAGGGGGTTGATCTATTCTCCAAAAAAGCACCTGAGGGCAAGGCAAAAGAGAGAGAGAGAGAGATCCAACCTAAAACTAAAGAGAAATTTCTTGACAGAATGACCCATCAGTTGTAGGCACTCCCTCTGTGCTGCCCCAGCCAGGCTATGGGAATTGGATAGTTACTTACGAATTATGAGCTGTTCCCTAAAGGGAATGCATCATAGTAAATGTAGTTAAAGGTATCCTGGGAAATGTAGTCCATGTCATGTGACCACATCTGTAATCCTGATTGGTCACTGAATTGACCCTCGATGGGTTGGGGGAGTTTTCCTCACTTTTGCCTGAACTCTCTAACTCATGGCAACTTCTTTCTATCACTATGAGATGAGTTAGGAGATTACCATCTTTTACCACAAGGCAGATATACAAAGGATTGGTCATTAAAGAAGAACTTCATCACAAACATGAGTTACCTTGAGGATACCTAATATAATCCAATAAAAGAAAGTTTGTATGGAAGAATTTGTTAGAGTTATTCTATCTGTCTTTATATTCAGCATGTGAATGAAAAGACAGAATAGTAAAATGATAGTGATTTTTCTACCCCGTATTTCATCCCACTGTAGTAGATATGCTAGAAGGAGGCTGAGTTCAGGCAAGAGAGTGACGAGACCTCCCACCATCCCAACAAAGGGTCAGTTCAGTGACCAATCAGGATTACAGATGTGGAATACATTTCCCAGGATACCTTTAACTACATTTACCATGATGCATTCCCTTAAGGGAACAGTTCATAATTTCTAAGTAACTATCCAATTCCCATAGACTGGCTGGGACAGCACACCATCACTGGATGTTTTCCAGAACAAATTGGACAGCTGTTCATCTGGAATGGTATCAGGGTCTCCTCCTTGAGCAGAGGGCTAGATTAGACCTTCCAGCTTTGTGATTCTATCACTTCTAAGCATGCTGGAAAAAATCAGCACAATGCAGCTGAAGTGTGAAAGCCGACAAGTCCCAACAATTTAGCCTTAGAACTGGAAGCCTCAGAAAAAAGAATCTCAGCTCTGTTACTTTATCTTGCATTTTTTTCTTGAGTCTGTTGCACTTTAGGCTTGCCCTGTCCTGTTTAACTCCCTCTCCTGGTCTCCTCCCTTGTTCAGTCTTGAAGCCAAGTTTGTTTTTCTTTGCAAATGATGTAACTCAATGATTTCCAACAACACCTCTTTAAAAACTGTGGAGAACAACATTAGGAAATGTTTAAATTAAGCCCCGTTGATGCAGCAGGGTTAGGGACTCTGAATTTCTCCGCTCAGCTTCCGTCTTTGGTTCACATTGGCCTGTGGCTACTGCTCCATCGAAACTGGGGGTGGTGTTTGGGTGGGAACAGATGGAAGTTATTGATTTTGGGGAAGTTCAGAGCAAAATGGGTGCCAAAAAAAGAACAGATCACATTTATCTGTCTCCTTTTGAAAGAAAAGTTGATTCTTGGGAAATGAATGACATGTCTAGAGCAGTGTTTTTCAACCTTGGCAGCTTTCAGATGGGTGGACATCAACTCCCAGAATTCCCCTGCCAGCTTGTACCTGAGAGCTGGCTGGGGTATTCTGGGAACTGAAGTCCACCCATCTTAAAGTTGCCAAGATTGAAAAACACCAGTATAATGGCGTAACAGATGAAAATTTGGGCAGAATTTCAAGATTTTATTAGTACATCGTAAAGACAATGAAGTATCATCCCATAATCTCTAGAGTATCCGTTTTATGACTTGACCCATCTCAAATGATGGACAATTGCCTTCATCCCTTTCATCATCTTTGAAAGCTTTGAAAGTCAACCGACATAACTTGATTCTCAGAATTTTATTTCCAATCCATGCAGAGGGCAACCAAAATAATTGTGAATATTATTCTTTAATGCTGGCTGGGGAATTCTGGGATTTGAAACCCACACCTCTTAAAAGCTGCCATGATTGAGAAACACTGCTCTAGAGTTTCTAATTTTAGGGTCCTTTTTAATGACAAAATGCTTCACATCTCCAGCAATTCTGGCTTTTTTGGTTTTGCTCTTCATTGACTTGTTCACAGGGAGATGCCAAATGACATCAAAGCTTGGAAGTCTACAAGGGAGGAGACCAATGCATTTCCCATTTTTTTCTAAATATAGTGCCTCCTGTCTGCTTTTTTTTCCTTGCTTTTGAGCTCTGCCCGCCAGCTGCAAAACATCGTTGATTCAACTCGTGTAGTGTATGTAGTGCAACTGCATTCTACCCAATTATAGAATCAGGGCTCCTCTAAGAAACCAGCAGAACATTTAACAAATTAATTTTGAAGTCCATGGCAGCAGATTTTACCTGCACTTCATGCATAGAATGATTTGTGGCTTTCTAAGAGCCCATAACTGTAACATTGTTAGTTCTCCAGCTTCTCCACTTATAAATATTCCCCTTTGGGAATAAGACAATCAGCCTCGAAACATGGTTAAATATAGTATATACTCTACCCCACTCTACTCTACCCTACCCTACTCTACTCGATTTATTCTAGTCTGGTCTAGTGAAGCAGTGGCTCAGTGGCTAAGACGCTGAGCTTTGTTGACCAGAAGGTTGGCAGTTCAGCGGTTTGAATCCCTAGCACCGCGTAATGGAATGAGCTCCTGTTACTTGTCTCAGCTTCTGCCAACCTAGGAGTTCAAAAGCATGTAAAAGTGCAAAGTGGAAAAATAGGGACCACTTTGGTGGGAAGGGAACAGTATTCCATGTGCCTTTGGTGTTTAATCCTGATGGCCACATGATCACCCAAACGTCTTTGGACAGCGCTGGCTCTTTAGCTTTGTAAAAGAGATGAGCACAGCACCCTAGAGCTGGAAACGACTAGCCCGTATGTGTGAGGGGAACCTTTACCTTTAGTCTAGTTTAGTCTATTCCATATTCTGTTCTGTTCTCCTCTGTTTCATATTTTATTCTGTTCTACTCTATGCTACTCATGGTAGGGTAGTGGTGAAGATTCTGGCCTAGAAACCAGGAGTTGGTGAGTTCTAGTCCCACTGTCTTTCAACCCAACCTTCCTCACAGGTTTGTTAATTGTGAGGAACACAGGAGGAGAAAGGCATATTGGATATGTTTTGTTGCCTTGAGTTATTTGTAAGAATAATAAAGGTAGATCACAAACAAAGAAATCTTTACAATGCACCTGGTTCTGATCTAAATGCCATTGGTTTCCTTGTCTGGTCTACCTTAGTCCTCCTTATAGAAAACATGTCCAGGACTCTCTTGACTGCCTCAAGGTGAGGTCCCAATCCACACATCAGAACTGGGTCTAAAATTAAAAAAAAAAATTCTTCCTCCAAAGAGCCCAGGCAGGAATGTTCTTAAAATGCCTTTCCTTTTGGCAGCACAGCCTGTGGGCAAACACCAGTAAACAATCTCCAGAGGAAAATCCTGGGTTGGATGGCATCAGTCATAAGGTGGGAAAGGCTGTTAAAGTGGAAACATTGGCCAGCTGAGCAGGAACAGGATATTTTTAATTTCCTAACAAGGGTGGAAAAGGTTTTATAGGCCATTCCATGCATATTTTATAAATAAATTATATTTTTATATATAAACATATATAAATATGTTTTATACATATTTATAATGTACTGAAACACACACAACCAAGTGTGATATTTGTACATATTTATACATATTTTGTACAGTCATTGGAGTGACTATCAATTATCACTTGGTAATTGTGCACGAGGCTGCCTCATGTTGTACTTGAGCAATAAATCCCAAAGTCGCACCATGCCCTGCAGTTTATTATTCCAAAATTAAACCATAACAAAGAAAGTATTTCTTTATTTGTCCTTCCTAATTAACCTCCTGGGACTTTGTCATTCCTTCTTTTAATTCAAGGAATCCTCTTTATATGCATTTAAAGCCTATTCCAGTTTGAGTCCTTGCTAGCAAATGACAACTTTCCTAAGAAATGCTTCACATCTCCAGCAATTCTGGCTTTCTAGCCAGAATTCTAGCCACCACTGCCCTAAGCCATTCCACACCAAAGGGTTGTCCAGTCTCTTCTTGAAAGCCTCCAGTGATGGAGCACACACAACTTCCAGAGGGAAGCCATTCCATTGATTAATTGTTCTCACTGTCAGGAAATTTTGTCTTTAATCGCTTTCTTATTTGTATCTTTAAACTGTGATGAGTTTAATCTTTACAGCCTTTGCTACAGGTTTCTTACTGGCCTTAGGCACATTAGCTATCAAAGAAGCCTTCGGGTGCCTCCCCCTAAGCCAGCTCAATGTCAGGGTGTTCTTATCTTGCTGAAAAGCCCTCAACGGCACGTGTTTAGTTGCACTCTGTGTTGGAATTTTATCTGGATGAAAGGTGGCAATGTAAATAATGCATATGAACTGTTGCAAAGCAGAAGATGTATTTATTTAATTTATTTAGAAAAGTTATATTGCTGCCTAATCGCACATGACAACTCAAGAGAGCAGATGCAAACATCAACTCCATCAACCAATCGAGAAATAACAACACAGCCAATCAGCCCACTTACAACAGATTGAGTTATTGAGGAATTGTGACAATTCATGCCAATTTATACAATGAAAATGGGTAGAGTGTTTAATATAAAAATCTACTCAGCTATGAAAGCTGACTCAGGATAATCATGGCCCAATGCTAGGCGCAAAGAGCCAGATCTAGAGGTGAAGAGTTCGATGAGCTACTTTGTTGCTTGTGCCTGTTTTACAAGAATCTTCCCAGAGTCAAGGGATGAAGATATTTCTCCCTGGAAAATGTAAATAAAATAAAATTAGAAAGTTGGCATTTGGACCATGAGGAAACTCTGAAGGTGGCCATTGTGTCCATTCTATTCTTGATGATACTCCATGCGTTGTTGTTGTTGTTTCTTTTTTTGATAAAGAAGTCTCATGGGAGACCAATACTTTGTAGAAGAGCCCCAAATCCTAACACAAATACCTATGGCCATGATGGCGAACCTATGGCACGCGTGCCACAGGTGGCACACAGAGACATTTGTGCAGCCATGTGAGCCCCAGCCTGCACTGCACATGCACACACCTCCCAGCTGATTTTCGGCCTATTTGAGACAGTTTTTGCCCTCCCAAATGCTTGAGGGAAGCCTCAAAAGCCTCGGGAGGCTGAAAAACGGCCTCAAACGGGCCAAAAATTAGCTGGGAGGTGCGCGCATGCGCAGTGCAGGTAAGGAGGCGGGGTGGGGTGTTGCACGTGCATGCACAAGGGGAGTCAGGGGAGCACATTGCATTGTGGGTGCCGGCACCCACGCACACGTGCTTTTGGCACACCACAACAAAAAGGTTCGCCATCACTGACCTATGGGAAACTAAAACTCCTTCCCAAAGTCACAAAAAAAAACACCAGCCCACATGGTATAGAAGCATGGAAAATCTTAACAGTTTCAAATATTTTTTTTCTGTTTGCTATTCTTCAAAGCACCTGAAGGCAGGGGAAGAAAGAACAGATGGAAACCAATCAAGGAGAGAAACAACCTAGAACTAAGGAGAAACTTCCCAATAAAGAGAACAATTAATCAGTGGAACCATCTGTCTCCAGAAGTTGTGGATACTCCAACACTGGAGGTTTTCAAGAAGAGATTTGTCTGAAATGATATCGGATTTCCTGCTTGTGCAGGAGGTTGGGCTAGAAGACCTCCAAGGTCCCTTCCAACTCTGCTCTTCTGTTCTGTTAAACCAGCAGCATGCACCTACACCAGACTGGACAATGTTTAATGGCATTCAAGGGGGCTCATGCCTCCCCACCAATGAGATATCCCTGCCTCTTTCCTTCTCATTCATAATTAGAAGGCCCGTTGTATCAAATGTGGATTTAATGCAATGAGAATTGTGCTTCTTCCTCCAAACTGTTTTTGTAATGCCCTAAAATTATTCTGATCTGGATAGACGTAATTACATAGATTAATTTGACTTTGGTATACTTAATACATTCAGATATTGTTATTTTCCACAGACAATGTTTTCTTTTGCATGAGACATGATGGCTGGATACTTCATACATTCTTATTACTAAGAATAAGAATACTCTTATTACTAAGAGACTAATCCATCAACACTGGAAAGACAAATTTACAGTCAAATTACTCAGTGGATTGATGTCACCTGTAATTTAGGAATGAGTGGCCTCCAAATGTAGATGAGGTGTGGATGATTGCCATGAAATGTGCTCCTTCATTACTGATGTTGTATTTTTAATATACATATATACATATTGAAGAAGCTTTTTTATGTATACAGTAACTGTTGTTGTTTTTCTACATTTCTTTTTTTCTTTCTTGCTTTTTCCTCCCTCCCTCCCTCTCTTCCTTCCTTCCATTAAAACAAACCATTTTTAATTAAGACATGTGAACGTGCAATTCCTGTCATTTGTCCTCCCTCAACATTCCATCAGATAAAGATACAAAATATAGATAGTATTTCAGATTTAAGAAAACTTGGCATAGATCAAGTTTTGGATCAACCTATTATAATCTTTCTCTCTCTCTTTCTTTCTTTCTTTCTTTCTTTCTTTCTTTCTTTCTTTCTTTCTTTCTTTCTTTCTTTCTTTTCTTTCTTTTTCTTTTTTTTAAAAAAAGCCAAAATAAGATACATTAAACCAATGCCATTTTGACCACTGCATAGGACAAATTCCTTGTGTGTCCAGTCACACTTGGCCAATAAAGAATTTGATTTTGTTCTATTCTATTCTATTCTATTCCATTCTATTCTATTCTATTCTATGAATTGATCTGCTGCCCAGAGTCACCTGAGTCACATGAGATGGGTGGCACATATATGGAGGGAAGGAGGGAGGGAAAGAAGGAAGGAAGGAGAGAGGAAATAAAAAAGGAAGCAAGGAAGGGAGGAAGGAAGAAAAGAAAGGGAGTATGGAAGGGAGGGAGGAAAGGAAGAAAGGAGGGAAGGAGGAAGGAAATAGAAAAGGAAGAGGGAGGGAGGAAGAAAATGGAGGAAGGAAGGATCAATGGGAGGGAAGGAAGAAGGAAAGGAAAGAAGGAGGAAGGAAACAGAAAAGGAAGGGAAGGAGGATGGAAGGGAGGGAGGGAAGAAGGGAAAGAGAGAGGGAGGGAAGGAGGAGGAAATAGAAAAGGAAGGGAGGAAAGGAGGGCACCCAGAATGCTCAAGTCTGAATATTTGACAATGTGCATTTGGGTGTGTGTCAGTATATCCTGAATATCTGGTTTGAAGCAAGCACACCTATTTATGGCCAGGCTTACAAAGTTGGACTTCCTTTTGGTCATGGTTTCATGTCATAACTTCAACTCCCCGGAACCTTCCCTTTTCAACCTCAGAAAAAAAGTCAAATATTGGTCATTTCCTGTCTCCAGGAGTGCTTCCCTTCTACAGTGGAGACTTGTGGGGCAGAGATGATGTGCATTGCTCCTCTGCCGAGGCTGGTGTTACATCCCATAAGTCGAGGAACACCCTCCCCAAACCAGTTTATTCAGATGGAGCTTCGAAAGGCACACCTGCCAGTTTGTTGTGGACAAGCGAAGATGGGAAGCCAAATGCAGGCAGTCCTCTGCTTACGACCACAACTGAGCCCAGAATTTCAGTGGTGAAGGGAAACGTTTGTTAAGGGAGCTTTGCCCTGTTTTACAACCTTTCCTGCCACCGTTGTTAAGTGAATCACTTCAGTTGTTCACTTAATAACCTGGTTAAGTGAAGCGTCTTGTGAATTCTGATCATGTGATCACCAGGGACGCTGCAATGGTCGTAAGTGTGAAACATNTCAGTTGTTCACTTAATAACCTGGTTAAGTGAAGCGTCTTGTGAATTCTGATCACGTGATCACCAGGGACGCTGCAATGGTCGTAAGTGTGAAACATGGCCCCAAGTCACACTTCCCAGGGCCGCTGTAACTTTGAACAGTCACTAAAGGAACTGTTGTAAGTTGAGGACCATCTGTCTTGCAGGGACCTCTGTCAGAAAGCAGATAAAGTCACTGGGAATCAGATGCCATAAAAGGGCAAATAAATTATGGTTCACTGTTAGGCTGCCAGATGTTTATGCTGCATCTGCCATTTTTGTCCTCCTATCATGTCCTTCCCAAGGGGCAGCTTAATAGACAATCAGAGTTGGAAGGGACCTTGTAGGTCATCTAGTCCACCTCCACACCCACCAGGAGACCCTACACCATTTCTGATAGATGGCAGTCCTGTCTCTTCTTGAAACCCTCCAGTGATGGTGCTGCCACAGCGTCCAAAGGCTACTTCTGTTCCATCCATTGTTCTCCCTGTCAGAACATTTCTCCTTATTTCCAGGTTGAATCCCTCCTTGGTCAGTTTCCATCCATTATTCCTTGTCTGGCTTTCAGGTGAGACTCTAGAAAAAGACAGAGAAGAGCAATCATGATAATTAGGAGACCGGAGATTAAAACATACAATGAACTCCTGCAGGAACTGGTTAATCTAGGGAAGAGAAGGACCAGGGGAGATAGGACAGCAAGTGCTCCAATATTTGAGGGGCTGCCACAGAGAGGAGGAAGGGGGTCAAGCTATTTTCCAAGGCACCCAAAGGCCAAACAAGGAATGATGGATGGAAACTGAACAAGGAAAGATTCAGCCTGGAAATCAGGAGGAATTTTCTGACAGTGAGAACAATCAACCCATGGAACAGAAGTTGCCCTCAGAAGTTGTGGGAGCTTCATCACTGGAGGCTTTCAAGAAGAGACTGGATTCCCATCTGTCAGAAATGATGTAGGGTCTCCCGCTTGGGTGGGGGGTTGGACTAGATAATCTACAAGGTCCCTTCCAACTCTGATTATGTATTAAAGTGAGGGTGCTTTTGAAAATAGCTTGACCTCTTCCTCTCTGTGACAGCCCTTCAAATACTGGAAGACTGCTATCCTGTCTCCCCTGGTCCTTCTCTTCACTAGACTAGCCATGCAATCGTTCTTCATATGTTTTAGCCTCCAGTCCCCTCATCATCCTGGTTGCTCTTCTCTCTACTTTTTCTCGAGTCTCAACATCTTTTTTATAGTGTGGTGACCAAAACTGGATGCAGTACTCTAGGTGTGGTCTTACTAAGGATTTATAGAGTGGCATTAGTACCTCACTTGATCTTGATTGTGTTTTGTGCCTGCGAGAGGCAGATATTTGTTGGTCTTTGAACTTTGAATGTTTGCTAAATGAATTGATGTAAGTTGAGGACTACTATGGTACCTGTACGACAAAGGCCAGAATTACACGTCACAATAAATGTTGTGGTGTGTTAGGAGTTGTGTGTGTTGTTGGATCCACCACTGGATTTTGCAATACGTGGCCAAGCCAAGTATTTGTGGTTTCTTCACAAATCATGAGTCAACCACAAAGCTCATAGCAAAGCCACCAACCTGTCAGTTTTGTTTCTTGTTTAACATAGCACAGTGGAATAAAATTTAGTTCTGGGGTATACAAAAAAAACCTGACCGTATTGTTTTGGAAAAAAAGTAAAGGAGAAACCTGAAAAAGAGGTAAATCTGAAAGAGATCCATAAAGATTTTTCCAAAAAATATTTATGTTTGCTTCACAAAGGAAAACGCAAAGCAAAATCTTGAAAAACCCCTATGCCAATAAAAAAATATTTAAAATCAGCATGGATATGTGCATTTATTTGAAAAAAAAAAACAATTCTAGGACTGTACTTTTCACTTGAATATGAAAGACTGTGCATTGTAGATACCCTTTGAAGAACACAAATAAAAGAGAAAAGTTTTAGAAACTTCAGTAAATCCAAAGGACAGCCTTCTGAAAGAAAGGAATGTCCTTTATAATGATGGCAGTTGGTAGCCATTGTCACCAAAAGGAGAAAGGTAAAAAGATCCAATCAAGGAGAAATTTCCTGACAGCGAGAACAATGAATTAATGGAATAGTTTGTCATCTGGAATTGTGGGTGCTTCATTGCTGGAGGTTTTCAAGAAGAGACTGGACAACTGTTTGACCAAGGTGGTATAAGGCCTCCTGCCTTGAGCTGGACTAGAAGACCTCAAGGATTCCAGCCTTATGGTTCTATGTTCTACCACCAGAAACAAGGCTATCAGTATCATTGACATTATCTTGACAGCCATTTCTCCAGAATTGGATAGGGTCTCCTGCTTGAGCAGCGGGGTCAGACTAGAAGACCTCCCAGCTCTCTTCCAACCCTACAATTCTATGTCCCACCACCAGAAACAGAGCTGCCAGTAGAGTTGGCATTCTCTTGACAGCCATTTGTTTGAAATGGTACAGGGTCTCCTGCTTGAGCAGCGGGGTCAGACTAGAAGACCTCCCAGCTCCCTTCCAACCCCACCATTCTATGTTCTACTACCATTCTCTTGACAGCCATTTTGTTCTGAAATGGCACAGGGTCTCCTGCTTGGTCAGGGGTCTGGATTAGAAGACCCCCCCAAGCACCCTTCCAACTCGGGTACACTTATGAACTCCAAAGTGACAAGGCTCAAAACTTTGCCAGAACTTGTGGGTTAAGTCGCCAACAGACCGGGAGGAAAAGGGTTATGAAAACGCGCGTGTTTTCGCCTCTCGGAGTTTGGGGAAGCGGGGAGCAGAGGCAAAGGCTGCCTTGGCAGAGTTCTCTCTCCCCCTCCCCTCCTCAAAGTCGGCTCTTGACCCTCCCTCCGCCTGCCCTCGTGCCTGGGTGGCACCGGTGGCCGTGGGAAGCCCCAGCAGGAGCGACCGATGCCTTTAGTAACGGGCGCCAGAGCTGCTTTTGTGTGTGTGTGTGTGTGTGTGTGTGTTTGTTTCCCCGCGGTGCCCAGGCAAAGGCNTGTGTGTGTGTGTGTGTGTGTGTGTGTGTGTGTGTTTGTTTCCCCGCGGTGCCCAGGCAAAGGCGAGCCAAGCGCCCGTCCCCGCCGAGACGGGGAAACTAGGTAAGCGCCACCTCTTCTGGGTGGGACCTCCAAGCCGCTTGGCCTGGGCGCAGCGCACCTCGGCTGCTCGCGCAGTGCCAGGCAAAGAGCTCGCTTTGCGCGCCCGCTGCAACGCGCCTCCCGTCGCCTGGCCGGACTTGGCCGCAAGCCGAGCCGCCGCCTCCCCCCCCCTTTTTTTCCCCCTCCAACCCGGGCCGGGCTCGTTCCTCGGGCAACCCAAGAAACCGGGCAACCCCCTCGCACACAGGACCTAACCCCGCCGGCCCCGCGTTTGCCACTGGCACTGCAGCTGCTCGGGCCGTTTGCGGAGAAGCGCCATGCATTCCCTTTTCAAGAAAAGGAACCGAGGCAAATACAGCCCCACGGTGCAAAAGAAGAGGTGAGGTGTGTGTGTGAGGGGGTCTCTCTCTCTCTCTCTCTCTCTCTGAGTGGGTAGATTTGTGGGTGGGTGGGAGATGCGCGGAGCCCCGCCGGCTTTGGGGTCCCTGCTCGCTTCGGAGATCAGCGGAAGGACGCTTTCCAAAATCTTTCCGCCTTGGAGCGAACGCTTGCCCTCGTTCGACCCCACCCCCCAGCCCCACCGAAGAGACGCTCCCCCTCCCCAAGTTTCTTTCTCCGACTTTTAAACGGGGCTAAGTTGGAATCAAACTTCAAGCGACTTTCTCCCGTGCTCTAAGAAACGTCTCCTCTGCGGGCAGTTCTGCCTAATGGGACAAAGCGAAGGAATGATAAGCCCCCCCCCCCCCCCCAAAAAAAAAAAAAAAAAAAGCTCTCTGCACAAGCTCTATCAGGCTCGGTTTGCCATTGCTCTTGGTGCTCTCCGGTTACGGGAACGTTTTCTGGCCCTGGATCTGTGGTTTTGACTTCAGGCATTTCGAAAAAGGACATTTTTGGCCAGGGACTTAAATGGAAGCTCTTCTCCTGTCTGGTTTAACTGTGTTAAAGGCTTGGCTTGTGCAAATGTGGGACCCAGCCAGTTTAAGAAGAAGGGTTGGCTTATATTGTGTTGAAATGACCTCCAGATCCTAGCTGTTGGTTGATTCTGGTGACCATCTTTCACGTCACTGACATAAGAATAACTGGATTTGCTAGATGTTTGGGTTGTTGTGTTGTCTGAACGGAGCCACTGTCAGGTGTAAAGCAGGATTTCTGACTTCAAGGGCCACGTGAACCCAGCCAGTTGGGCTTATCAATAAACCACAGTTAAACCAACCACGCTTCAACCAACCAATCTGTTGCATCCATGGTATATTTCTGGGTATTTGGCTATGGTTGTTTGTGGCTTAGTGCTGTCGGTGAAACCTACCAATGGTGCCTGATTGAAGAAATGATGATTAAGCAAACTGAAAGGAATGAATCTACACTTTATCTGCTCAAGGTTTATTTTGATGGCTGTTTGGGATGTCTCTGAACTGAGCCCTTGACCCTGAAATTTCAGTCCTTAGAAAACTTTGAGCAGCATGAGTTTGGAGGGGCTTATGTAGAAGTGAACTCTCCTATGGTCTCTGGAACAGTCACCTAAGAGAAATGAGCATCAGATTTCAAGCTTTAATTTTCCTCTGCGGTATAGTTCTGTCTCTGCACTTGGCACATTCCAGAATTTAATCTCTCTGGGTGTGGTTCCATCACCCTCCCTCCATCCCTCCTTCTCATCCTCTTCTCTCTGTTTTGACATTTGCCCCAATCTTTTCCGGGGGTTTATCCTTCTCCAACTGAAGAATGTGCCTTGATATGCCTGTCAACTCATAAAACATGATTTAATTAGGGTGATTGCTAGAATCCTGACAGCGCCCTCATGAAAAGGACAGTAGCCCATCTTGACATGGAAAACTGGGGTGGGATCCATGAAGTGCCTTCGCTCCCCACCCAGAAAAAAATCAGGCTATTGATCTGCCCCATCTTCCCTGATGCTGCTGGCTAGGGATGATGGGCATTGACATTCAGAGCATCGGAGGCCACCAGCTGATGCAGAGGGATTTCTGTTTCCTGCATCTAAATCTGGAGAGCCAGGTGTTTCCAAAACAAGGATTAAGAAAGGGGGACCTGGGTGGACAGGCTCACCACCACCGTATGGTATGAGGAAGGTGACATTTTTATCAAGGTCTTTTCTGACACAAACTAGCCAGGAAGAACTCCTAATCTGTTTGTCTCAAAGGGGCTTTTTCAAGAGGCAACTGGTTTTTCTTTGAAGACATTTCGCTTCTCATCCAGAAAGCTTCTTCAGCTCATCCAGGAAGCTTCTTGGATGAGAAGTGAAACATCTTCAAAGAAAAACCAGAAAGTCCAGTTGCCTCTTGAATAAAAAGCACCTTTGGGACAGCAATGACCAGGACGGCTGAGAATCTCCATAGATTCCTAGCCTGTTTGCTGAGGCCCATCCTCAGTTTTAGAAGAGAGCAACAGGTGATGATTTCTAGATGATGTTGAAGACAGGAGGCTTCGCCGTTGGATAGGCTATCCAAGGCTGGTGGGGACTGGATTCAGCAAAATCTAGGTTCCTGTTGCAAATCCTCCTGAAAATCAAGATATTAGCTACTCCAGCATGGGCAACCCCGTCACTGGCTCTCTGCTGAAATAAGAGAGTTGTATCAGGTGGGTAATGAAATTATCTGGGCCTGGTAATTGATGCACCATTATAAGACAATACATGTAGCTCAGGGTTGACCTGTGGGGCCCTTAATTAAGCTGAGAGAGCACCAAGGAACCTAAGGAATGGATATTTGCAAAGTTGGGCCAAGCAAGGATCGATGGACATTCCATCCATATCTTCTAAAAACAGGGAACCACCTGATCCTTGCCTCTTAAAGAAAAGAGAGTTAGAAAGAAGATTATCCAGAAGGAAGTGTCCTCAAGTATGCCTTGTTAAGATGGAGCTCAAGAAGAAACATATTCCATTTCCTAGGTTTTGTACGTAAGACCTTTTCCCTCGCAATCCATCCAACTAAGAAATCTTTCTAAGAAAACACTTTCTTAATTCATGTTTAAGACAGTGTTTCTTAACCTGGGCACTTTGAAGCTGAGTGGAATTCAACTCTCAGAATTCCCTAGCCTGCAATGCTGGCTGGGGAATTCTGGAAGTTGAAGTCCACCCAGCTTCAAGTTGCCCTGGTTGAGAAACCCTGGTTTAAAAGACTTGACAAGTTGCTCCATTTAACTTATGAAGCACAACCTGTACGCTTGTTTTTTTGTTTTGCACCCTAAGCCAATTCTTTGCCTTTTCTTACATTTCTCTACTAAATTGCAGAAAGGGGTGTCAGAAGGAAATAAGAAAGAATAATCTGCAGCAGCTCTATGTTAAAGAAATAACCTTTTCATATCATTCTTGAACAATCAACAGCCCCTTCTGTTAGCTTGATACTTTTTATGCCAACAAGTAAACCTGCCAAGAATGACTACGATGCCCAAAATCTTGCAACTTTAAGCTATGTTTATATAATCCACTTTTTCTCCTCTTCCAACCCTGGTGGCAGTTCCAAATTTCCATATAAGAGGGCTTCAGTTCTTACAAACTTCTGGGAGAGCTTTTAGAACAAAAAAAGATGACAAGAGATCTGGAGGCTAAGATGTATGGTTAAGGGAAGTAGGTATGTCTATTGTCACAAAAAACCAATTAGGAGGGCACAATGGGTGGAATATCATTAAAGAGAGGTCCAGCCTAGAACTAAGGAGAAATTTCCACTGTGAGGACAATTAATCAGTGGAATAGTTTGCCTCCTGGAGTGACGGGGTGCTCCATCAACTGGAAGTTTTCAAGAAGAGACTGGAAAACCATTTGATTGGAATGGTTAGTATGACTTTCCATCTTTGTGCATATCAGATTCTCATTGCTGTCAACATATTTACTACCCAAGTTCCAACTTTTCCTTCTCTTTGTCCAACAAAGCCAAAAGGAAAACTTCTGGTTTCAGTTTTATGTTTCTTTTAAGAATCTGATAAAAATCCGATCCCAATATTTCCTGGTTTTATCACAGGGATGATAAAAAGTGCCCTCTCTCAGATTTGATTGTGAAGTGGGTTGTTTGGTTCTCTAGATGTGGCAACAGAAGGGTAGAAATTTATAGACCTGGTCTTCTCCAAGAAGAATTTGGGCCTTTTTGAAAAGGAGGAAGGATGATGTCAAAGTGAACAAGTTTTGACAAACTCATGTAGGGGATCCACAATTCCTGGATGTTCTATCACTAGGATGTTCTACCACTCCATTGGGATATGGTGATTTATCAATGCTGCATGTACGAGGGCTATCCACAAAATAGATTATGTTTTGCGATAGAAAAAAACCAAAGTGTAGGAAAATTTTTTTATTATATACACTTGAAAGTGACACTTAAATACTACTTTTCAACATATTCACAGAAGAAATTGTGGCACTTATCATCGCGGTGAACAAGCTTTGTAATTCCATTGTCATAAAATTCAGCCGCCTGAGA
>BHFT01041926.1:0-11022 GCA_004320025.1 Laticauda laticaudata | reverse complement strand
GGGATAATACCCGAAGGAAGATAAATTGCATTTATGTAAGTACCCGTGAAAACTTAAAAAAAATAAATTAAATACATATATATAATGTATTCTATTCTAATATATTCTACCCTACTCCACCCCACCCCATCCCATTCCACCTACCCTACTCTACTCCAATTATTTTTTTTTTCCTTTCTAGGATTCCATAGATCATATTTGATTAGTACTTACAGTTTTCAAATTTTCAAACCCTTGACTACAGCTCTATAATTGTTTCTGAGACCCAAAATGATTTTGCTCAAGAAGTAGTCACATGAGGACCAAAGGAACCATATGTTTAATTTCTGACAGTTTTACTGAATAATCATAGTAACCAAAGTAATCTTTGGAAACTTCTAATTTTCCATGAAACCAGACAGTCTGGAAACACTTCCATGAGAAGGGATGGAGGAAATGAATCCCCCCGCCCCAGCCCTGGTTCAAAGTACTTCAAGACCATTTCATGAAGGTGATCAAATGAAAAGAAAATTGCCTAAAAGCACCTAGTTATTTTAGGAAATTTCCTTGTGGAAGAGAAAGAATAATGCAAACATATCTGGTCTGATAGGCGATAGGTCTCTATGTTTAATGAAGCTTTCTGTAAGTTGTACCCCTTATTCATTTTAAGTGTGGAATATGAGAAACAGGACTGCACACAAAGTGTTTGTGTTGCGTAATTGCTCTTGGAACTCAGTCACAGTCAACAGCTTGCAGAAGGCACATCTGCCAAGGACATCTTGCTCTGTACTTGCCTCAGTCAACAAGTGACATATATACCATTGTCAAGTTGATTCCTAGCCCAGTTTTCATTTTCAGAACTTTCAAGGAGAAGAAGGATGTCATGCAAGCCATGATGGAATCTGCATCATGACTTAAACAGAGCAGAGTTCTTTGTGAGGACCTGGGCACTCATGTTTCTTAACATTAATTTTAAAGTTAGTCATTTCAAGTGGCAAAACAAGGGTAGAAAAACAGAAGAACCTTATATTGTGGATATGCCATGCTCCATAGATACATATCATTTTTCTCTGGCAATTTGCCTCTTGGAAAATAATTACAGAAATGAATAATTCTTGTTTCTGTATTGTACCTTGGATTCAGCACATGATCTGTTTCCTCTACTTTTTATTCTTATGGTTATAGAAAATCAGGATTAAGGAAAACCAGATTCAATTCCTGTTAAACTTATTGTGTGATTCCAAGTCCAATTATCTCCCATCAAAAACAATCAATCAGACTAGAGTTGGAAGGGACCTTGGAGGTCTTCTAGTCCAGCTCCCTGCTAAAGCAGGAGACTCTATACCATTTCAGAAGGTGGCTGTCTAGTCTTTTCTTAAAAACCTCCAGTGATGATGTCCCTGCAACTTCTGAAGGCAAACTTTCCCCAAGTTAATTGTCCTCACTGTTAGGAAGTTTTTCCTCAGTTCCAAGTTGCTTCTCTTCTTGATTAGTTTCCATCCTTTGCTTCTTGTCTTGCCTTCTGGTGCTTTAGAAAAGAAGTTGTCCCCTTCTTCTTTGTAGCAGCCTCTCAAATACTGGAATATTGCTATGTTACCCCTAGTCCATTGGTGGGATTCAATTTTTTTTCCTGGCTTGGTGGGCATGGCTTGGTGGGTGTGGCTTGGTGGGCATGGCATGGGATGGATACTGCAAAATCCCCATTCCCATGTCATTCCTAGGGAAAGGTTACTGCAAAATCCCATTCCCTCCCCACCCCATTAACCTGCTTTCCAGATCAATTCTCCTGTGTATGGCAACAAAAGAAGACCCAGCTAATCATCTGGGACTTGAGAAGCAGAGAATAGATAGGGGTGAGGTCAATCAGAGGTGGGATTTGCCTGTTCTCTGAAATATTCATAATTTCTGCTACTGGTTCTCCAGAACTGGTCAGAATCTCCTGAATAACACCTCTGCCCCAATCCTTTTCTCTAGACTGGCCATACCCAAGCCATGTAAGTAACAAGGCAATATTGTGGCAGCACAAACTGCATCTGCCACTTCACAACACCGATATATCGCTCTGAATCTTCTCACTAGGCAAAATAGCAGAATAGATTAAAAGGGTTGGAAGGGACTTTGGATGTCTTCTAGTCCAACTGCCTGGTCAAGCAGGAATCCTATGCCATTTCAGACAAATGGTTGCACAATCTCTTCTTAAAAGCCTCTAGTTTTAGAGCATCCACAACTTCTGCAGGCAATTTGTTTCACTGATTAACTGTTCTAATTGTCAAGAAATTTCTCCTTAGTTCTAGGCTGCTTTTCTCCTTGATTAATTTCTATTCATTGCTTCTTGTCCTTCCTTCAAGTGTTTTGAACATTAGGTTGATTCCCCCTCTTCTTTGTGGCAGCCCCTCTAATATTGGAACACTGTTATCATGTCTCCCCTAGTCCTTCTTTTCATTAAGCTAGACATAACCAGTTCCTGCAACCGTTCTTGTATGTTTCAACCTCCATTCTCCTAATCATTTTGTTGCTCTTCTTAGTACTCTTTCTAGAGTCTCAGCAATTCATTCGTATAGCTGTTTTCTTTAGGATATTTCTCTTATACCACCTACCTTTTTAATATCATTGAGGCTGTAAACTAATTGAAGAGCTTTCAGTGGATGAACTGTCAGCTCATAATCAATTAACAGTATGAAAACATTCTATTCTTAACAGCAGAGAAGTAAATCCCACTGAAATCCCTCTTTTCTTTCCGACAGCAAATCCATCTTGCTTGCTTTCCACAAATCAGGCAAGTACACAGCGAGATATCAATTTTAGAAAAGTGGGACTGCTCCATTGCTAATCTTCCAATTAAGAAATTAGATTTCTCTGTTCTCCCATCAGGATATAGCGTAGTGTTCCCCATCTAACCAACAGTTTGGCATGGTCTCCTTGATTGGAAATCCATTTCACTTTCTTATTATATAAAAATAAGCCTTTGGGGAATAAGATTTACTGCTTTTTATTTGTTTCAGCACAAATCATACTTTATGAGGCTCTGCCTTTAGTCCAGCAACACACCAGCTCATTTCTATCTGTAAAACCTCAGACAACAGGCTTAGGTCAAGTCACAAAGATGGTTTCAGAGATACAGGAAGGCACAAGTTGTTTCAGAGAAGCATTTAGAGCCAAGTCAATTGGGGACATTTTTGTATATTCTAGATCCTCTATCCTTCTTATGTGGATTTCTCCACCTAAGAAAGTGTGCAGCTGTATGGATCTAAGATTTATGCAAGCAATTATATCAGAGGTGGTATTCAGATGGTTCAGACTAGTTCTGGTATACCAATTGTGGAAATACCAACTCTGACTGGCACCATTGATTTTTAGCTCAGCTTATTCTAATCACAGAGTGGATTGCTGCACCTCAGCTGAGCTAAAATATAGCTCACCTCATCGAGAGTGATCTTTGAGTTCTGCGCGCATGTGCAAAGTGATCTTTGAGTATGTGCAGAACCAGTCGTAAGCAATTTGGAATCCCACCACTGAATTATATGGTTTGGAGTTGAGATTGTCCCTGAACTTCAAACACATCTAACAGTTACCCCTTTTTTCGGGAGCTCATTCTTGAGAGCAAAACTTTATAGATGCAGAACCAGCCTATTTTACTTACAGGAGACAATTATCTTCACCATAACTGATTTCTCAGGAATAGACCCTTAGACCAGGATATTTGGAGCTGGAAGGAACCTGGGGAAGTACACTAACTGTGTAATCACCAAAACCTTTTGGAGTACCTGATCTTACCAACTGTTTATCCTGAGAATTCATCAGAACAGATCAGTATTTCAGAGGCACCAATGGCTTCCCATCAAAAGAGGTGCTGGAATGTAAATATGAGTTATACAACACTATTAGAGTGCAGTACTGCAGGCTACTTCTGCCAACTGCCTACAATTTGCCAGTTCAAATCTCACCAGGCTCAAGGTTGACTCAGCCTTCCATCCTTCCAAGTTCAATAAAATGAGGTCCCAAATTGTTGGGGCAAGATGTTGTCTCTATAAACCACTTAGAGAGGGCTGTAAAACATTGTAAAGCAGTATATATGTCTAACTGCTATTGCTTTTGTATGGGACATGTTTATCAAACCATAACTTTTATCTTACTGTCTCTGTGGAATTTAAGCCAATAGAGAAACCATAACTGTGATCCAAATCTCATATAATCAGTTAATTTAATAATAATATTGGAATTCCATTTCAAGGCTGAGTTTAGCTTGGTTCCTGTAAAGGTCCAAACAAGATATTAGTGAAAAAACAGATGGCTGCAAAATAAATTTCAAAACAATACTTGGATATCTTAAAGTTTTAGCTTCCTTTGCATTAAAAGTGCTGTTTCTACCACTTAAATGTTTATTGAGGAAAGTACTACATGCGTATTTAGTATCTGCCAAATAAGAATATTTTTGCAAATATCTTTTTATTAATGAATAAGAATATAGTCTCCTTATTTTTCTAAAGGCCCTCAATCAGCTTTCTATTGACTTTATTGGGTTGGAGCCAGGCCTAGATATAATTTGAGTAAATTAAGGCATGATCAGATGAATTCCATTATTTTATTGTTTAATAAATATATCATAGCAACTTCTGAAATAGTAATATGTGGATAACACAGCCTTTACATTTATTTCAAAGTTTAAGAATTTAGGGCTTTTGTACAATCTCACACAACCATTCTAATTGAACTTATTACATAATAGTTGCAGTTCAAACAATCAGCACATTCACCAGTTCTATCAAGATATTTGTGGGATAAACACCAGAAAAAACTCATAGTTTTCAACATATGACCCCAACTGAGCCAGTGGTGGGATTCAAAACTTTTTACCACACCACTATGGGCATGGCTTGGTGGGTGTGACATGGCTTGGTGGATGTGGCTTGGTGGGCATGGCAAGGGAAGGATACCATAAAATCTCACCCCACTCCAGGGGAAAGGTTACTGTAAAATACTATTCCTTCCCCACCCCACTAACCTGCTTTCCAGCTCTGTTGTCCTGTGCAGGGCAACAAAAGAAGACTCAACCAATCAGCTGGGACTCAGGAGGCAGAGAATAGATGGGGCCGAGGCCAGTCAAAGATGGCATTTGCTGGTTCTCCAAACTACTCAAAATTTCCACTACTGGTTCTCCAGAACTGGACAGAAC
Organism: Laticauda laticaudata; assembly: GCA_004320025.1. Classification (NCBI taxonomy): domain Eukaryota; kingdom Metazoa; phylum Chordata; class Lepidosauria; order Squamata; family Elapidae; genus Laticauda; species Laticauda laticaudata. The sequence goes on along the minus strand of BHFT01041926.1, from coordinate 5,870 downwards.
CTGTTGAATACCACCTGAGCCCAAAATTTCTGCTGCGAAGTGAGACATTTGCCCCATTTTATGATCTTTCTCACCACAGTTATTAAGTGAATCACTACAGATATTAAGTTAGTAACAAGGTTGTTAAGCAAGTCTGGTTTCACCATTGACTTCGCTGGACAGAAGGTTACAAAAGGTGTAACTTGACCCCAGTTACAACCCCAGGACACTGCAACCATCATAAATACGTCAGTTGCCAAGCCTCTGAATTTTTATCAAATGACCATGGAGATGCTGCAATGGGCATAAGAGTTGAAAAATAATCTTAAATCACTTTCTTCAATGCCAGTGTAACTTTGAATGGTCACTAAATGAACAGTTGTAAGTTGAGAACTATCTAGTAAATTAAGGCATGATCAGATGATTATTTTAAATGGGAAGCAAATTAAACATTGTTATTAAGAACTTTTTTAAAAAAATAAATATCTTTCCTCTAATGAAACATTTCCAAATTATCTCAACATTTCACAAAATCTACAGTTAATACAGACAGTAAATTAACAGGTATAACTATTAAAGATGATAAATAGGAATAGTTGAAGCATAAGGCCAACATATAAATGATTGGGACCCTCAAATGTCATGAAAGAACTACAGCTTGGAGAATTCAACCCTATATTGACTAATTGGAAGCAGAATTCAAGGCTTGAAAATTCCCAACAATTACTCCCAGGGTTTAGGTGGCATTACAAGGATTAGACAAAATTTGTATTAAGAAGGTGCATAAAATATTCTGTGAATTCTGCCAGCTTATCAATGGGTATTCAAACTCCAAGAAAAGAAATGTTTGTAGTTCATCCTTCTTCCCAAATGCAATCATAAATTATATATACCCATATTTCTTGCTGTTATGTATTGAAAAGGTTGTGTTTATACTATGGGTTATGAATGAGATTAATGAGGAGTCTCAGTGCAGTGAACCTCATTCACAGAAACAAGAGCTAAATTGTAATAAATCACAGATATATGTTCACATATTTATGGGACAGTAAGATTTAGGAGGTCTCTGTATAGAGACGCTATCCCAACACAAGAGAGAAAATTATGGCTTTTAGTGGGGAAAGATTGGAAAAACAGGGCATAGTGTACATCTGCAGTCATTCCACTGTGGTGGGGCTGATAATTTTTAAACAAATGATTTTAGTAGAAGCTTATATCAATACATCATTCAGCCAAAGATACAAATGTATACACGAGTGCAATCCACCCTTTGCAAATCCAGATTAAAAAGAATGTTCTCTGACAAGAAGGGCTTAGAGTTGTATTTCAATCAAACTGGAGAAAGGAGGTGATGGAAAGATGAACTAACAAAGAGTTTCATTTAAGTTAAATTTAGGAGAAGAGGTTACAAGGCAAGGCTAAATGATAAAGCAAAACTTTATTAAAGCCTCTGAAAGAAAATGGAGGGAGAGGGAGGGAGAGAGAGAGAGAGAGGGAAGGTGGGAAAGATATAGGGAGAGAGGGAGGGAAGGAGGGGGAGAGAGAAATAGGGAGAGATGGAAATTGGGAAAGATATAGGGAGAGAGGGAGGGAGGGAAGGAAGGAGAGAGAGAGGGAAGGTAAGGGAGATAGAGGGAGAGAGGGAGGGGGAGGGAATAAGAAAAGTCCACTTGTTTTGCTGAATTTTTGTTCCTATAATTCTTTGCCTTCTTCAGTTTAAACCCAGATGGTTGCCTTAAAGGCAGGTGCCAAAAAGGAAACTGGCCAAACATTGCACAGAAAGTGATTGTCAGATTCACTCCCTTTCTTTCTATCTTCCTGCTTTTCGGTCTGGGATTATAAAATGCAGCTGGAAGTTTTTTGTTTTTTCTCTGAAAGGAAAGGGGGGGAGAATCTGATTTTCCATAAATATACTACTGTAGGAAGCAGGGATGAGCTTTATGGCTTAGAGGCGAAGACATTTTCCTTCTACTCATAAGTTGAATCCTAGGCAGTGAAAGATGTTTCTCTATCAGGGCATAAAGAGAAAATATCTACTGTGAACCCTGCATCCACATCAGGAAGAGCATCTGACCAGTAAACATCAGCTCCACTCAGTGACCTGACCCTAACCTAAAGCAAGGGATTACAGGGTCATCAAATAAAAGAAAAAATACTGTGAAGTAGGCATAAGATATTACTTATGATCACTAAGAGTATATTCCATTAGAAAAAAATAAGGGTTAGAAAGATTTAAAAGATCAGGGTAGAAGAGCCTGGCACCCCACAAAAATAGGAAAAGAGAGGAAAGTTACGATAGAACCAAAACAGGGAGCTATTTGTATTTTCACTTCTGCAAACCCAACTCATATTTTGGATCTGGCTTTGATTATGACTAGCATGTAATAAGCTCTGCCTTTTATATGATTTTTATAAATGTCAGTTTGGTATAGTGGTTAAGATGCTAGCTTAAATACAAGGGTTGGTGGGTTCTAGTCCTGTTTTAGGCATGAAAGCCAGCAGTGAGTTTGGGTCAATCACCAGGAAACAGTGAGTTCTAGTCCTGCCTTTGACATGAAAGGCAGCTGGGTGACTTTGGGTCTATCACCAGGAGAGAGTGAATTCTAGCCCTGCCTTAAGGCACAAAAAGCCAGCTGGGTGACTTTAGCCCAATCACCAGGAGATGGGGAGTTCTAGTCCTGACTTAGGCATGAAAGCCAGCAGAGTGACTTGAGCCAGTCCAGGTTTGTTATGAAGAAAACAGAATGAGGAAAGCACTATGTATATTCACCAGATTGAATTACTTATCCTTGCAATTTATATTGACTGTTTCCTAGTATTCATTCATTCATTCATTCATTCATTCATTCATTCATTCATTCAAGTAAGTAATAACAGTGGGATTAAAAATAAATCTAACTAAAAACTTAAATTAAATATAATTTATTGAAAGAATAATTAAATTGAAAGAATTAAGAAAACATGGCTTCCACTTCTAATGTGCTATCATGGAGATGTTTGCTGGGAAGAATTATGAAGATTTTTTAAAAAAAAATGTTTGCCATCTTCATCTGCCAATCTCAAATACAGTGATGATGAAGCAGAAGCTATATAAGTCCTACCTTTATTTGTCTGACCGGTGAGAGTCTTTATCTTTTCAAGTGGGTGGGTATACATGTGACTCTTATGGGGAAAAATGTGGATATCTATCAATAGGAGACAGTAAGCTTCAGACTAATTAATTTGATTTTGGACATGGCCCTGAATCAATGTTAGCTGTGTCTAACCTTGGCAGAGTCAAAGTAAGCTGTTTTCTAAACTGGCATTTACTATATGCTCTGTCTTGGGGGATCTGGGCTCTTCTGCTTGATCTGCTCAGTGAATATTCAGTTTGGTCGCAGACAGAGGTGGTATTCAGCAGGTTCTCACCAGTTCTGGAGAACCAGTAGCAGAAATTTTGAGTAGTTCAGAGAACCGGCAAATCCCACCTCTGATTGGCCCTGCCCCTATCTATACTCTACCTCCCAAGTCCCTGATCAGCTGGGTCTTCTTTGGTTTTCCTGCACAGGAGAACAGAGCTGGAAAGCAGGTTAGTGGGGTGGGGAGGGAATGGGATTTTGCAGTATCCTTCTCCTGCCATGCCCACCAAGCCATGCCCACCAAACCGTGCCATGCGCACCAAGCCGTGCCCACAGAACTGGTAGTAATTTTTTTGGGAATCCCACCACTGGTGGCAGAGGAAAGGAGAATATTTGCAAAAGCTGAAATCTCCTGTAAAATCATTTATTCTCTAGTTGCCCATACTGATTCCAGAAAATAGTAATTAAAAAAAAACCCACAATAAAGTTGGTGATGTTTTTTCATGGAGTTTGTCCAAATGCTAGAGTAGAAAGAGCATTTCCTGTCCACCTGAAGAAGCTTCTTCATTCATAAGCTAGGAGATGCCTGCCAAAATCAGCACAGTGAAAACTGATTGAATCTAAAATATGTGGGTGAATATTACCTACCTTTACTCAGTAGGTAAGATCATCATCATCATCATTGTTGTTGTTATTTGTTAAATTTATTTGCACCTGTCTTGCTGCTAGGAAGGAGTGGGGCTTGCTTCCTATTAATATAAAGTAACTTGTCCGACCAGTTTGAATGCAGATGTAGTTTTCTCAATGGTAGTGCCTTGATTAAAACATTATTTTCTGTTTGATTGTTTGCCTGGGATTCATTTTTGCTTATCTGATCCAGGCTGATGAAGTGGAAGTGTTCTGGTCTTTTGATTTCCTTCTTAACTGTTGACAAAGAAGGAAACAAAAATGTTCAGGGATAACCTTCTACTTGGAGGATTTAGAATGAGCTTTCCAGTTGGCTGTAGCAGATGACACAAACTCCACTCCATTCTAGCCCTGATGATGTTATCTAGTTGGGTAATGAAATGTCTTCAAAGAAAACAACCAAGCTCAGAGAGCACCAAGAACCCCACATAGTTCAACCTTGAGGCAAAATGTTTTCCGCTGTTGGTATTTCTAACAAAAGCCTTTGTTATTTGTTGAAATAGCCACAAGCAGATACCAAAGTGCCTGAAATACCCCAGTGGTATGAATTGCAAACTCTTTTTTCTCTCTTGCTATGTCTACATATTCAATTCTATATCTAAGCTATTTTATCTTTTCAACCTATTTCATGTTCAGTGTCAGTGATTCCCCTCCAAGTAACCATAGTTTCCATTATGAGGTGGTAAATATTGCTCTCATTATATCATCCCAATTAATTCCACCTCACTGTGTCCTGTAGCCACTGAAAGCTCTTCCAGATAATTATGAGACTAATTAATTTATGTCCTAAGAAATTAAAAACAATTTTGCAAGAATATATGAACAAAAATAATCAGAAGACTGGAACAAACTAGCATTTTGATTAAACTAGTGCTACTTTTCTACACACACACATACACACACACACACATACACAGAGGGAGAGAGAAATGAAAATGCATGTGTATGTTTGTGAATATGTGACTGATAAGCTTAGTGATATATTTAACTCTCTTGGTATTAATTAGGGGAAAGGGAAAATATTCTTCAATTTTATTTCTGATTATAAACAATTCCACTTTACTTGGAGAAATATTCTAAGAAGTCAGAATACATCCTAGCCATATCTCCTTTGTTGACTTCAATTCTTAATTTAATGATTCATCCAATTATCACTAATAGATATAGTATGAGCCTAACCACCACTTATTCTAAAGTAAGTCCTTTTTCATTTACTGTAATACTTTGAATGGTATAATCTATATTGAATTTTAGAGTTGAGACCAAAACCATTGCAATAAAAACCAATACAGTATAGTGCAAATAGCTGATTTATTGGACTTCCAGTTTGAGTTCTTTTGCTGACAGACCGAAATGTGATTGTGAGCAGTTTTGATCCGTGCTCACCGCCGGAGCACCCTGAGTCAGCGGGTCTTGGGGCTAAGCCACCCCATAGAGATGGTGAAGAGGGGGAGACTGCCAGCAGGGTTAAGGAGAGCTGCATCTCTCCTCCTCAGCTGACCATTACCCCCTTTCCCGAAGGCGATTGCAGCAGTGGTCAGAAATGGCCACCACAAAAAAGAACTCGACCAGAAAAGAATGTGCAGGAGGAAGATAAGAAGATAAAGTCTTGGTTGACCAGCTTAAACTGCAAAAGCAACAATGTAAGGTACCCTGGAATTTAAACTACAAAAAAAAAATAATAACATTGTTCCTAAAGAAGATTTTGAAGCAGTGAAGGAGAGAGAAGAGGGAAGGAATTTGTTTTTTTTTCCTCTTCCCTTCCCTATGCTGACAGCTAAGAGACTTTCAAGAAATTGAAAAAAAAATCCACTTTGACATCAATAGGCATTTAAGCTGAAAATAAAATGTCAAAGGGATAATAAA
>BHFT01041921.1:0-44244 GCA_004320025.1 Laticauda laticaudata | reverse complement strand
AATGGATGGCAAGTGTTTCTCTCCATTTTACATCCTCTTTCCATCCTTTGGTGCTGTGTGACAGGGGCTTTAGTAGCTAGCATTCATAGATCCTAAACAATATTAAAGAAGATAAAGCATACCTTTCTTTGAAATTATCATGTCACCATTTTAGCCAGGTCCAACTTAATTTCCATTTGCATGGGAAGAATTTATAATTCAGAAATTAAAGCTGAAAGAGCTACTTGAGGATAAGTTAATTATAGTAATAGTCAATAAACTCTTAAAGGCACGTCAAAACAGGGAATATGGCCAATAATGAGAGATGCTAGGAGCTGTAGTTACAAGGAAGGAGTTTAAGCTAAATATCAGGATGACTAACTTCCTGATCGTACTAAAGAACCCATAGAACAGATTGCTACAACATGTGGTTCTTCTTTACTAGTGACCTTCTATCAGAAGCTGCATGTTCTTCTCTCAGAGATGTTTTTCCAGATCCTGCACTGACCAGGGGATAGATGATGAAATTTATGGCTACTTCCAGCTCTGTGATTTTATGATAACACATGGAATGCCCAAAATGATTAAGCAGAAATCATCTATTTTAATCATCTATTAGAAGAACACTTAGAACAGCTTTGTTTAAAAATCTCCATATAACACATTTAGCAGTCACAACTGGGATTGGCAACTTGTTTAGAGTCTATTTGCATAATTCAATTGCTAAATAGGACTATCTATCATTATTCTATAATTATTCTATACTATCTATAACTTTGTTGCATGTATCTTTAAGATCTATATTGACTGTTTCCTAGTATGATTTGATTGCTTATTGTACCCTATGACCATCATTAAGTGTTATATCGTATGATTCTTGACTCTTGATGAATGTATCTTTTCTTTTATGTATACTGAGAGCATTTGCACCAAGACAAATTCCTTGTGTGTCCAATCACACTTAGCCAATAAAAAATATATATTCTATTCTATTCTGAAGAATTTTTAAACACAAACCCTAATGGCTATTACCTTCAATGGCTTTATGGAACATTAGTTCAATTCATAGAGGACAATGCAATGCAATTGGTCTACTGTCAATGCAATTGGTCTACTAAAAATTGTCTATAGATATTCTTGGGGTCAAGTTAAATCTTCTGCAAGAAATATAGGATATGTATATCTAGTTGGAAGGAACACAATGCAGTTAAGTAGCCACAATGAGCTGAATTCAGGCCCTTACTTTTAGTAAGGAAGTGTTTATTTAGTATTTTAATACCAATACAGTTAATAAAGATATATGATCTGATCTAATTTCTTGTTTTCATAATTCTTTGAAAATTACAATATGTACATGAGGAAAAATTATATGTACAAAAGCATATTATTTGGAAAAAATGCATTGTTCGGGGAAAAAAGCATTACAAAATGAGAAAACACCATAAACTAGTGTAGGCAATCCAACTTTTTAAATAGGAGAAAGAGAATACATTTTAAAGTCATTGTATAATTGATGAAGAATGGGTGTCCTCCAACTTTGGAGTATTATATTTTGTAATCATGAAAGCATGCAGTATCTATTTCCATTGTCCTTCTGTTTCTAAGCCACTGGTATAGAATTGAAAAGAACATGAGGATCCATAGAAACAATAAGCCATCTGGAACAAAAGTAATACATGAAACAACTTCTGTGTAAAAGGGAACCATTATAACAAAAAAGCGCATCATATGATCCAATTATGCATTTTGAGCACCTCTTCAAAAATAAGCTGATCCTATCAAATTCTTCCTTGCAAAGATATAAATTAATAATTATCTGTAACATAGTAAACAGCAATATTTTTCTGTTTATGTTCACAGGCTGATTGTTACCTGATCCTATGTTGTCCCATATTTTTGCCTGTGCAATTCTATTAATTGTTTTTTCTGCTTTATTATTGTGTTAAAAACATATTTAATATTCTGAAAGTTTTCTAGCTAGCAGCCCATTTCTAAAAGGCAAAGGATTAATAAAAAGTGTTATCTTTCTGCAATTTTAGCAGAAAGATTTTTTTTTATGTTGCAATCCTCAAATAACAACAACCAGACAATTGTCTTTTAATTCTATTAAGTGATCTATAGTACTTTATACATTCCACATTCTACCATTGTGTCATGATGCTTTTTTTGGCAACTCTTATCAAAAGAGGGAGAATTCCTTATTTGGCAGGACTCCAACATTTTTATATTTACATTTAATAGCTTACCAAGTATTAGTTGGTTGCAGAAGATACTTTGAGGAAAGAGTTATAAGGGATATATATTTCTTTCAGTTCTTTCATAAATATTTATCATCTTGAAAATAAATTATTACCTGTAATGAAAGGGTTGTCTTGCTAAGGGCCAGCACCTCACTAATCTTGACTAATCTCAGAAAGGCTAAGTGGACTTGGGTTTGTATTGGATGAGAGGCAACCAGCAAATCATAGGGTTGTAGAAATCAAAGAAATCAAAATAACCTCAGAAGCAAAAGAGAACTACTGTGTCATTGCCAAGAAAATCAAATGGTCTGTCTACCATGTTATCAAGGGAAGGCTTTACATTGTTAATCCCCCTCTTTGGTGGTATTCAAATGATGACCTCAACATTACTAAAAAATATGGATTCTCCATATGTGTCCACAGGGTGCTTCAGCAAACTGGTGGAATCACCGGCACTTTCAGCACCATGCAAAGCCAAACATCTTTAAGAAAGACCCAGATGTGAACATGCTGCATCTCTTTGTCTTGGGAGATACCCAACCTGTGGAGGTAAGATGAAAAGATGTGAATTCGAGCACCTCAGATCCAAAGAAAATCCCAGAGGCAGTGGACACCCAGGAAAATTTAGCCCTCAAGGCAAAAAAAATAGATAAATTACTAATTCCTGGAAGAAAAGGGAATACTACAGATGCTTTTATTAACCAGTGTCTGTAACAAGTGTGCTCTCTCTTAATCATCATCTCTTGCTTTATCTGCATCACTCTGATGGAGTTCCTCAGAATGACATTTATTAGCAAAACTCACAGCCATGGTACAATGCATTACTCTTTTTCAGAATCATATTATTAGGACTGCTATTGTTCTTTTCGATTATGTTGTTTTTATACTGCTCTTTGTTTTGAATTGTTTTTAATAAGTGTAAATTCACTGGAGTTACTGGGAGTCAGGCAGTATATAAATGATTATTATATTTATTATTATCACTTAACAATGGTAATTGGGACCAGAATTTCTGTTGCTAAGCAATGCAGTTGTAAAAGACATCATGTGACTGTGTAACTTAGTGACGGCAGATCTAGCTGTCCCCAGTCATCATTATTGAGCAAGGACCACATGTGTAGTAGTTAAGCAAGCTTCTCACATAATTGTGAATTCTGGTTTCATGCTGGCTTCTCCATTGACTTTGCTTGTGGGAAGCCAGCAGGAAAGGTCACAGATAATGATTATGTGATCACAGGATGTTGCAACAATGAGAAATTCAAGTCAGTTGCTAAGCACCCATATTGCAATCATGTGATCATCAGTTTGATGTGACAAATAGAACTTTGAGGATCAGTTATAACTACCATTCATTCAATGCTGTTGCTGAATCTGTGATTGTATATTATTTGCAAAACTATCTCCTCTGTAGTATGGTAGCCACTAAATCTCAGTTCTTTGAAGCAATATAATATTGCTTCAAAATATTGAAATCTGTGGAAGTCATCTGAAATAGCACAAAGCTAAATTTCTAGTATTTATATTTAGAAATATGAGTATTTTAGGACTACAATTCCTACAATTTTAAATAAGTATTATGAACAAGTACAGCAAATTATGTCTGTATCAAATTAATATATTTAATCTTCCCAGTGTCATTGAAGTCTTGTTTTTTTCTGTTGTTCATTTAACATAATTTTAGTGGTATAGTACCAAATTGGGGTTTTATTTTCTTGAATAGTCAGCACTGAAAAGTTTTTGTCTTTCCCTTCAGTATGGAAAGAAGAAGCTGAAATACTTCCCTTATAATCATCAACATGAATACTTTTTTTTCAGTAAGTATAGTTCTTTATAGAGAAGGCAGAGCTGATGTTTATTTTCTGCATATTTTCCCATAAACTGTCCCCAACACAGATATTACAATCAATTCACTGATGTTTTCCCCTATATGTTAAAATTGGTTTGTAAGTTAGAAGCCCTATCTCTTTCCAAACTTTTTGGGAAGTGGACATATTTGACAGTGCCAGAGCACAGTCCTGGGAATTGGCTAACTTCAAGATTCCAAAATGGCCATCATGACAAGCACAAATTGCTGCTAGGAACAGGCAATGCAGCTTGAATTTAAAACGTTTCACACTCACAATAAGGGTGTGTGTTGTTCTGACTGTAGTTGAATGTTGAAAGATGCCTAACTTTGGAACACTTCCAGAATAATTGGAACAGCATTGAAAAATTTCCTGTAAAGTTAGAACAGCTGTTTCTGTTCTGAACTGGAAACAGTATTTTAAGCTGTAAACATTTTAAAACTGAAATCAAAGTATGGTGAAACACCTATTGAGCACTCTCACAATTCCCTCAGCCACACCACATCTTTCTTATTCACTTAATCTTACCCAATGCATTTTTAAAGGTAGATGGATACTTCCAGCTCAGTTCAGGGTTGCACACCTACCATTTTTATTGTCTAACGAGGGCTAGAGTAGCTGTGCCGAGCATTCTTGTAAATAGTTGATGTTAGAGATTTATGTTGCTTTCAGCATTTTCATTTCCTTTTTATCAGTTAAATAATATTTTAAAAATTAAAGAAGTGGGCCAGGAGCCATGGGGGCAGGAGGGGAGATGTCTGAGGGGAGGTACATTGGTTCCCAGTGGGCATATATTGGAAACACAAGTCCTTATTATTTTAATGGCTTAAAATATTGGGCCAAACACAGATGCAAAACAGCATTTCTCATCATTTACTTCCATATACTTCCAGAGAGAGAGAGAGAGAGAGAGAGAGAGAGAGAGAGAGAGAGAGAGAGAGAGAGANAGAGAGAGAGAGAGAGAGAGAGAGAGAGAGAGAGAGAGAGAGAGAGAGAGAGAGAGAAAATGCTTCAGTTCAGACATTTATTTTGTTTGTTGTTTTACAGTCCCAGGACACCATTCTATGTTTTGTGTTGCCTGCTTCCCCTAATGCATGTTGTTTTGTTCACAGTTTTCCCACCTCTCCTTATTCCAGTCTATTTCCAAATGCAAATCTTCACAACAATGTTCAAACACAAGTTCTGGGTGGTAAGTGAAAAATCCCACATGCCTTTTATTGCTTTCATTTCTCTGCATGAAATGAAAATTCATCTGCAGAAGATCTCAGCTGAGGGGGTGAAGCAAGGTCTCAATGAATATTCTTTGGAAAAGAAATAATTGTTGTCCTAGAGATAAAAAAAAATATAGCATTTGCTATGTATAATGTTTTCCTTGTCTCCTAGGACCTGGCATGGGCCTTCAGCTACTATGTACGCTACTTTATCACCTACATCCCATTTTATGGATTTCTTGGGTCCCTGCTTCTCCTCACCTTTGTCAGGTAGGGTTAGCTACTAAAACATTTTAAAAGTACTTCTGCTGGTTTATAACAGTCTGAGAAGTTCAAGACCGGATAAGTTCATTTGAAGAGGATCTCAGCTGAGGCGATGAAGCAAGCTCTCTGTGCATAGTCTTTGGAAAAAAATAATCGTTGGCCTAGAGAAAAAAGGCATATAGCATTTGCCATGCTTAATGTCAAATGTCATAATGTCAATTCATCTATTTCCAAACAAATCTGCCCAATGTTCGTGCACAAAAAGACCACATTGTGACTGATTGATATAAGTCCTCACTTAATGATGGCAATTGGAAGAGGGAACTCTGTTGCTAAGCAATATGGCTGGTAAAGTATGACTTCACATGACCATTCTGACTTACAACAGCAGTTGTGGCAGTCCCAGTTGTCACTGCTGGGTGAATCCTGTGTGGTTACAGCAACTCAGTTATGTAATTGCCATTTGCAACCTCCTGCCAGCTTCCCCTTTGTCTTGGCTTGTTGGAAGTTGGCAGTGAAGATTGGAAAGGGCAGTCATGTCACCACAGGATGCTGCAGTGTTGTAATTAGGAGCCAATTGTGAATTGTGATCATGTGATTGTGGAGATGCTGCAATGGCTGCAACTTTAAGGACCTGTCTTCTATTCCCTTGTCCAGTGTCATCATAACTTTGGTTGTTGAATGAGTGGTTGTTCTACATGTGCTTGTTTTTGCTATAGACAAGCATTATCTGAACCTTCCAGCAGTGGGGTATTTTGTTGGAATTTTGCCCTCCTAGGACTGTCCTTGATTTTATCAATTGTTCTAATATATACTTATCATTGATTGATTGATTTGGTTAGATTTGATTTGTGTGGCTGCTCATCTCATCATGGCCAGTCTAAACAGCTAACAATGCATTAAAACACAATCCATGATAACATCAAAACAGTATTAATGTTAAGAGCTGCTTTGCGGAGTGAAATGAGTGACAATTACATTTAACAAAATAAATCACCTAGAAAGGCAGCTGATTGGTAAAAGCCAATCTACAATGAACTCGGAACCACAACTATGCTGGCTTTGACTTACCTCCTGACCCCCACAAAAACATTCATGATTTCAACATTTTCCAGAAGCTTAGCAGAGTTGAGTTCAACCATATCTTGACAGATGAGGTATTCCAAACCTAGGTTTTACAGCAGAAAAATCCTGTAAGATGACATTAATCAATGCTGCTGAACAGACAGATGGAAACAGCCATGGTGGCACAGTGGATAGAGTGCAGTACTGCAGGCTACTTCTGCTGACTGCTGGTGCCTGCAATTTGGCAGATCAAACCTCACCAGGCTCAATGTTGACTCAGCTTTTCATCCTTCCGAGGTCGGTAAAATGAGGACCCAGATTGTTGGGGGCAATCTGCTGACTCTGTAAACTGCTTAGAGAGTGCTGTAAAGCACTGTGAAGTTGTATATAAGTCTAAGTGCTATTGCTATTTCCACATATAACCCTTTCCCACTGTTAATTGGACTCTAAAAACCTGTTTTTCCTTCCAGGACTTGAGTTAGATGTTTCAAGAGAGGGTGTAGGGTTAGTTGCCGGAAGTTGTAAATATATATTGCAATGTATTGTTCTCTCAGATGATTGTTGTGCTGTTATATAATGTGCATATATCTGTCTATATATCTATGCTTGTCTCTCTTTTTTATCTTGTGAAGCCACCCAGGATAATTTTGGAGATAGAAATTTGATGTATACATCAATGAAATAAAGGCAAATGACACATTAGAGAACAATTGTATGCCTATAAAATGTGGGAAGTTTAAGACTGCTCAGATTGTTCTGACCTATGATTAAATTACTGGACATAAACCTAATTTTGATCCTTTTGTTCGCCATAGTTTCTCTAGATTAAAGCTTCTGGGAGTTTGAGCTCAATCCCCTCTCTCTTTCTTGCTTTTTAGATTTATGGAAAGCCATTGGTTTGTTTGGGTTACTCAGATGAATCATATTCCAATGGAAATTGACAGAGAGAAGCACAGAGACTGGCTCAGCTCCCAGGTAAATGTTCTTTACTGAAATCTCATTCCTATCTGGGAATAAGTGTCACCAAGTCCAGAGGAGTTTCTGAGCAACCATGCTTGGAATCCTACTGTGCCCTACTGACTTTATCTCAGGTTAGATGACACTAATAAAATGTTCCTCCATGCTCCACACTTCTTCCAAAGCAGACTATACTGGGTTAAGGATTTAATTTAGCAAAATTTTAATTTAGCTAAATCCTTAGTCATCTTTAATACTGCAAATATCAATTTAGTCTGGCACTTTGAAACAAATTTTTATAAAAACATGAAGCTGGCTATAATTCAGATCTATACTTTGTTCTGAATGTTGTTTGAAACATATTATTTTTTAATTTCCTGCCCCTTGCTATACTTCGCTATTTTGAAGAACTCAAAAGATTACTATTTTAGTCTGCAGTCAGAATAATAGATTGTAGCATGTCCACAGTTCTGTAATGGCAGACTTTACCAAAAAAAAAAAAAAGTCATGAATTTGAACTTAATCCCTTTTCAAATTCAGATTTATTGGGATTCACAATTGCCTTTCTTTCACAGCTGGTAGCTACTTGCAATATTGAGCAGTCTTTTTTCAATGACTGGTTCAGTGGACATCTGAACTTTCAAATAGAGCACCAGTAAGTATGTAATATTTGTTTCTGAAGGAATGTTGGCAGTGAAAATGCATGCACAAGATGTAATAGTCACCTTGGAGAAGCTGGAATAAGAAAAAAATGATGACCAAAAGCAATAATCATAGAATATCAGTATGCCACAAAGATATGTAATATTTATTAAATTTATATGTTGCCCAGAGTCATTTTGCAAAGTGAGATGGGCAGCATATAAATTTAATACATAAATAAAAGTGTTGGGACTCATCTCCAGGGGGGATGAATCTGCCTACTGAGATGAGATGGCCCAATTGCTTTTGTGGTGTGGAGACAATAACTTGGTCCTCAACACCAATAAGACCAAGGAGCTTATAGTGGACTATAGAAGGAACAGATCAGACCTCCAGACCTTCCTTATCAATGGAGACTGAGTGGAGCAAGTGGCCAGTTTTAAGTTTCTGGGTGTTTCCCTAAAAGAGGACCTGACCTGGGATGCCCACATTGCAGCTCTAGTCAAAAGGGCCCAGCAGAGATTACATTACTTGAGACTTCTCAGAAAACCACAGCTGGATGGAAAACTGCCGGTGACCTTCTACCACTGCACCATAGACAGTATCCAAACTTACTGCACCTCTGTATGGTTTGCCAATTGCAGAGTGGCAGATAGGAAAGCATTCCAGAGGGTGAACGTCATTGCCCAGAGGATCATGGGTTGCCTTCTCCCCTCTTTGGAAAAGCATTATAGCTCCTGCTGCCTGAAGAAAGTTCAAAACATTCTTAAAGATCCATCTCATCCTGGGCACCCTTCTTTTGAACTATTACCATCTAGCAGATGGTACAGAATAATAAAAACAAGGACAAATAGGCTAAAAAACAGCTTCTATCCCAAGGCAGTAGCTCTTTTGAATTCTACTGTATAGTGCAGTTTTGGTGCAGTGTTGGGGGTTTTCAGTTCAATGTGTGGAGGGTGAAGGATGTGTTTGTGTTTATTTTCATGGTCATGATATGCACTGAAGATGGTTTTTGATTTCGTTGTACAAGATGCAGTGACAATACAGTAAACTAAAATGCAATGTACATAAAACTATTGTACAGGTAGTCCTTGACTTAAGATTGAGCCCAAAATTCTGTTGTTAAGTAAGTTTTGCCCCATTTTATGACCTTTCTTGCCACAGTTGTTAAATGAATCACTGCAGTTGATAAGTTAGTAACATGGCTGTTAAGTGAATCTGGCTTCCCCATTGATTTTGCTTGTCAAAAGCTTGCAAAAGGCAGTCACATGGACTTAGGACACAGCAATGGTCATAAGTATGAACTAGTTGCCAAGCATCTGAATTTTGATCATTTTGACCATTCCAGTGGTCTTCCATATAAAACATCTAAATAGTCCATCTAATTAGAAATGGAAAGGCTAACTGCACTGCACCCCACCCTCCAAAACACCCATGGAGTTTTAAAACCCATTTTTCCAAAACTTTTAAGCTATTGTTGTCTTCTGGAAAAATTTAAAAAATAACAAGATTATGAAATCTTTCCTCACAGTTTTAGTTTAAAGTTTTCTCATACAAGTGTATGTAAAATGACCTGGATATACGGATAGAAAAAGGGAGAGAATGCAAAAGGTGTTGCGTTCCAGCCAAACTTACCGTAGTGCCTCAAAGCAATGTATTCATATCTTAGATGCTGTAGCAATTACTGACCATCATGTTGCTTCTGGATTTCGCTATCTCATCTGGCTGTTGAACAGACAAGGCTCTATTTATTTCCATAGTGCATGGCGTGTCCCCCTCAGAACTGCTGCTCCTGAGCTTTCCTCATGCTTTTTTCTTCTGTTTTATTTGAGCTTGTTTCCCACAATGCCACGCCACAACTACCACAAGATAGCACCGTTGGTAAAGTCCCTGTGTGCCAAGTATGAAGTTCCTTACAAAGAAAAACCTCTTCTGAGAGCATTTGCAGACATTGTTGGGTAAGAGACTCAATGGGGATTGTCGGTCTGTTTTATTTTTTGGTTGAGTATAGAGACACCAGTACAACTTCATAATGCCAGCCAGCCAACTTTATATACTAATGGGTTCCACATACAGAAATGCAGAAATACTTAATCTGTATGCTGATAGATCTGGGAGTGTTTATCATAAACTGAAGCTTGGGAGAAAGTTCAGAGTCGGCTTACACAATTAGACTTCTGTTATACTATTGGAATCTCACACCTCTCTTCTTACTCTTTAGATCCCTAAAGAAATCTGGAGCGCTGTGGTTGGATGCTTACCTCCATAAATGAAGCTGGATTTCGGTGAAGAGAATGACTTAGCAAAGGGGAGGGCTGGGGAAAGGGGTAATATGTATTTTTCTTGTCTGATTTCAGTCTGTATGTGTACACACATTTGGAAAGAAGTTTCCTGTAATGTACTGTCAAACTGAAGTTGAGGCAGATTGAGGGAACCTATTTTAAATCAAAAGGTATTTCAGATGTGTCAGATAGTGGGGGAAAAAAAAGAAAGAAAAGATTCAGCAAAGGGTAGCTCAGAAGGTTAGGACCTTTTAAAGAGAACAGATAAAGGTGTAAAAGAAGGAGCAAGTTGATCTTTGTATCTTCTCCTAAGTCTTGCTGTTGTAGTTCCAGCTTTGTCTCTTACCCCAGGGATTTTCAAATTTCTTCAGGATTGGAACCTTCAATTGAAAACAAAAATTCAGAACCCAATTAAATTTAAACAAAGCAATGACTCATCATTAATACGAATATCCTCCCCAACGGGGTTGGAGTTTTTGAATGTCAGCCAAACAGCCCCACCCTTTCCATTGTATCATGGAAAAATTGCTGAGACAGGTTTAAGTGGACCTTTTTCTTGCTCTTAAGTCTCTTGTGAAACTCCAGGGTTCTATAAAACACAGTTTGAAAAAAGCTACAGAGGTGATTGGGTTACATAGAGTCCAGCTATCCATTGGATCTACATTAGATACAGGAAGCTTAGTTGGTTCCTTCAAAGAATGAACTGTAAACAACACATTTAAGGATTTATCCTCCTTAATAATGGTCACACAAGAGAGGAGGAAAGGGTGAGATACATTTAATTCAGAGAATAATATCTAAAATATCAGGTGAAACAATTTGCTAGGAGAACAAATCCCACATATCGATTTTTTAAATTTGATTTAAGATCAAGTAACTAAGTATTATCAGACATCTAATGGAACCGTTCTCCTTTTCCAAATCATCAGGTGAAAATGCTTAAATTCTGTTTTTAAAAAATCAAATAAGAAGCATTGTTTCTTGTCAAATGAAGCTTCTGTTTTCAGTTTCCAACATACAGAGAGAGAGAGAGAGAGGGAGAGAGAGAGAGAGAGAGAGAGAGAGAGAGAGAGAGAGAGAGAGAGAGAGAGAGAGAGAGAATCAGAGCTGCAAAAAGTTTTTTCTCAATTTTGATAAAAACTTGCTGGGGATTTGCATATGCATATGTTTCTTGAATTTTCCCCACCTTTTGTCATGCTGTTTGAAGAAAATTTAATGTGATCCAGTTACACTGAGCCTCCTGAAGATTAGTTCCAATTCTCTCTTCAATGAACATTACAAATGCCTGTTTGCACTGGATCAACCAGCCTAAACCAACTTTGGGCCACGTATGTATTCCTAACTAAATAAGAGATACTGTGTGCACATGAATGTGCATGCATGGTTCACCAGCCATTGCTGTAGATAGACAGCTGCACTCTAACAGAATGGATTTTAGAATAAGCAAACAGGAAAGTCTATTATCATTCTCCATGCCTAAACAGCTGATCAGTAACAACAATGGGCTGTACATTTACATTTTTACACTAGGACAAGCAAGTTTGTTTTCTGCATCACTGCTTGGTTCAGTCACAATTTTTACAAGAGCTGACATAAAACAGAATCATGCTTGCTTTAAACAGAAACTTTTAAATATTTGTTTCAGGTTCCATGCATGGTAATTCTTAATTACTACTGTATATACAATTGCAATCAAAATCACTGGCATTTTTTTCCTCCTCTTAATTAATCTCATCTATTCTACAATATCTAATTCATTGAAGAATAGATTTTTTTGAAGAAACCATTTTCAGTGTATGGCCAATGTTTTAAAAGGTCCAAAAGTAGGCAAACTTTGTCAGACAGTGTGATATGTGGATATTGCCTTAAATCTGATTACAGTCACCTGGTCTATTTTCCAAAATCAAACTAATACAAGCTCTCTCTCTAGTTTTATTCCCGATGTGGAATTTCAGAGGCCTTTTAAGAATTACTTTAATCACTTACAATTAATGTCAATAGTTTGTCTTATATATTGAGAGGACACTTGACTTTGTTTTCTGTATAGGTAATTTCCTCTGCTAATTTTGCTAATTAAAAGCATCCATATATTTTCAAGTTTTCCAAAAAGAAAAAAAGTAATAATTTAATTATGTAGTTTTTGACTATATGTGAAATTGTCCCAGAGAAACTGGCATCTAGTTAGAGTCTTAGACAGTTAGGGTAATTTGATCAACCCTGTGAAACTCATTGTGTATCTGCATTGGAAATTGTTGCCCTGGCTAACATACAATATAGGTTTCTTGTGATTAAAACTTAGAACGTAATTATCTACCCACACATACCACACTGAGCTTCTGAAGAAAAGCTTGTTTAAGAAATTAATATGTCCATATGAATGTATTCCCCAGAAATGCTGGAGACATTGTGATGAGCAATGCAATATGTTTGGTGAGTCAGTTCTTGCACATTTCAGAACACTAAGAAGTGTTATCAAATACGCATCTTAGAAGCTTTCAGAAATTTCAGTTCAACGGTTTCAATATTATAAATCAAGTGCACTAATTATATGTATGGTACTACTAGAAAAGAAATCCAACTGAATGATGAGCAAACAGGCATTTAATATCTTCTTATAGCTAATGAAATGTTGGACTCTGTTTCTCAATAGTTTCGTTATACAGATCAAACTAATGCAAGTACAGAAAGACGTTTTAAAAATTTAAGAAATGCAAAAAGGGGAAATAAAAGGAACAAAAAAGATAAAAGAAAAAATCTCTCCCTATATCCTCAACAAGCATACCCAACAAGTTATCACTAATACAACCAAATACCTCTTCATTCCACACCTCACTCTATTCTCCATCCTGTCTCTAAAATGTCCATGTTAATCAGTGAAACCCAATAAGCATTAGCAGAAATAAGTATTATAATTTTTTATCTGATACATCCAATTTGAGCCCTTTTGTATTTATATCTATTTATATTTAAAAATCCCCCTTTCCTCTATTCAAAGAATCAGAGTTTAGTCCCAATCAAAAACAATTAAATATTACCAGAAATAACCATCATCATCCAGTTCCACTCAGAAAACCATTTAACTCCACCAGCAAAAACAATTCATTATTTTAATCTTGATCAAATAAATTGAGTTGTATTCATTATTCTTTCTCCCAACGATCTTTGAATTCATCACAGAAAGTTCTAACATCTGCTTTCTCGTGTTCTTTTTCTCTCTTCTTGCAAAATTCCTTTCATTTTTGTCCTTTGTCAGGCTCCTTTTGTAATTCCAGTGTGACAACTTCAGCAAATGTTTTTGATAAATCCAATATAAGAAAAGTATCCACATCACTCTTCTGATTTATTATTTGTAGATCTTTTAATATTTTTAAAATCTTCATTCAATTTCAGATTGTAAATCCGTTGTTTTCATCTCTTTCTTATAGGCCATAATTTTTTAAACAATCTGTAAGTCAATTTCAGTTTTATTCAGTGGGATGTGTTCAATAACACCTTCTTATTCTATTATAGTAGCAGTCTCCAACTTTTCTGGCTCCATGGAGCGGCGGCATCAGTGATGGGTGGAGATGGTTTCGTGCGTGTAACCTAATCCTATACATGCATAAATGAAGCTTTGCACTCTCACCCATCACTTGCACTGCACAGTTTCCCACGGGGCCCGGACCAGTACCAGTTCATGACCCAGAGGTTGGAGACTCCTGTATTATAAACATAAATAACTCTTCCTTCACTCTTTCATCAAACATTTGTTTTAAGATAACCATTGGTGTCCTCTAGTGTTGAACTTTCAAAGTCATCTTATCAGTTTCAAAGTATAAACAAGAGCATTTTCCCATGAGCATCCACCCTTTCAATTAGATTCAAAGTCTTAAATCAAGTCACCTCAATCCCTTAATTTAACATTTTCTAAATCTAGCAATAATTATTATTTGCTATGTACTAAAAATGTTAGAAATCTTTAATGTTTTTTTAAAGAATTGAAGGAAACTCACCCGTAATTTCAATAAAATTTGCCAGATTGAAAATTCTCAATCTTATTTTTTCAAAAAACCAGCCAAATGGGAGAAAAATTAAATATAAAGTGATTAAGAAATGAACCTCAGTCAAACATTATCCATATAGGCATCACATGCTGGCCATGCCCACCCCCGGTGTAGCAAAGGATGCCCACCCCTGGAGTAGCAAAGGGGGGGGGAATTGCGATACATCATGTGATGATAACATGATGACAATGTNGATGCCCACCCCTGGAGTAGCAAAGGGGGGGGGGAATTGCGATACATCATGTGATGATAACATGATGACAATGTGAGTTTGACACCCCTGATACAGACAATGTTAGTGGCTATAAGCACAAAGAAACCCCACAATTCACAAAAAAGAATGCATTTCCTGCTGTCTCCTCACAAAAACAGCTGTGTGTGGTACATGCAGGTAACCTTGGAATCTCTTTACTTTAGAGATATTTTGGCAGCACAAAAGCATTTGGGAGCCATTTTCAGCCACAGTATGTTTTTCTAACACCAGTTTGTCATGATGGCTCACTAGAAGCTTGAAATTTTGGGTTAACTCTCAAAGAATACATCTCAAATTACAGTCAGATTTTTTTCCTAATGCCTATTCATTGCTTCTTGATTATTGGCAAGTAATGGAATTCCTACTTGCCACTGTGCATATAACTACCAGAAATGTGGTTGCAACATTAATCACTCAAGAAACTTTTTATTATGAATCTGAGAATCTCTGGTTCCAGAATTAGCAGAAACATTCCATATTTTTAGCCTCTTTAAAACACAATATAGGGAGTGAGTAAACATTAAATTATGCATAACACAATACTTTGCCTTAATCCAGACTTTTCATATCTGATGTCCTCCATATGTTTGGAGCCAGAGCCTTTGAGCTTTCCTAGATTGGGATGTGGGAGTTTTGAAGTTATAGCAGAGAAAGGCAGTTTTAATCTCTCAGGGCATGACCCAGCCAAAGTTAAATGTGAGCTGTTTTAAGCACATAATTTAGCATTGACTCATATAAGTGTTGGCATTTGGCTTAGTCATGCCTGCCTAGTTCCATGAATGTACTTCATTTTCTTTGTTGCAACAGGAATGAGCACAAAAATAAAGGTCCTGTAGCATCTCTTATGTAGTCTTCCAATTGGACAGCTCACTTAATCTGAAGGCTTCTGATTTCTTTGTTGTTCTCTCAACCTTTTGTTCAAGAACTTGTTCAAGAACAATTTATTTCTATCAGAACTTGCAGGAATTTCCTAGTTTTGTTCCATTCCAGACACCTTGCATTGCTTGGCTATTTTCTATTTGTTCAACTCAGGAGGAGCCCCAGAATGTTGGGATTTCAGCCTTCTCGATTCAATAGCTTTATTCTTACCAGGTTATTAATTTTTTTAAAGTCTGTAAAAAATCCTACACTGCCAGCAGTTTGGGGAAAGGCAGCTGAATCTATTGATAGCACCTCTAGGTAAGAATCATTGTTTAAAATAAAAAGCAATGTTGCTGGGACAATCCACAAAAGAAGGGGCCAATACACAGTTGTACATAACAATTTTTTGCAAATATAACAGCCCCACTAGAATAAGATAGGCAGAAGAAAGGAAATTGTGTGATAGTTACTTTTCCTTCCTTAACTAAAAATTTCAATGGTTACTTAAATTTTCTTGTTTGTGAAAAAACACTGAAAATAAATGGTAGAAATAAATTGAAATAAAATGGTAGCTTTTGCATTTGGAAGACAAGTCTCTTTTATTGTATATGTTCTTGGAGATATTACCAAATACTTGGTAATCACATGCACACATCAATTCATACATTTATATGTCAATCCATATGATTATTAGTTCTAAATATTGGATATTTGTGTTCAGTTTTCAGTTTTCTGACCAATTTTTTTATCAGACTAATCTGAATCAATAGGTTCCAAAGGAGTTTGTGTTTTCTCTAGATTAGTGAAGCATCATAAAATATTGCACTAAGCAAATATACTGTAGAATCCAAGTCATGCTAAATATTTGTTCCACTCTACATTGCCCTGATCAGATTCTACTTGGAATACTTAGTTCTGTATTCCATAATTCAGAAAGGACATTGGCCAACTTCAGAGAAGAGCTACCAAAGTGGTGAGGAATCTGGAAGATCAGTTAAAGTTTCTACTTTTGTTTCACCAATGGATCAGTCAACTCAAGGAAGTTGTTTGAATCTTAAATATATGAAAATTACCCACAGATTGAGTGGACTTTTTTTATTGTCCCAGAAGATAGGCCCAAAATGAACAGGTTAAAATTATGAAGTCAGCAAGATTGATTGTATAAGCTTTCATCCAAAGGAAAATTGTCACATAATATAGTGAGGTCTTCAACGGAAGTCTTCAAATTGATGCTGGATTATCATCCCTCAGAAATACTCTATCTGATCCTGTTTTGAACAGGGGATTGTATTAGGTCCATTCCAATTATCTGATGCTAAATTGATTGGGTGCTTGGTCGTGGATGATGATGAAATAAAATTAAGTAGAAATATTTCCTCAAATTTCACATTTGAGGCTATTCAGTACACCTGAGATGAAATTATATGAAGAACTATGGCTGAAGAATTAGATTTATTTATTTATTTAAATATTTATTTTTTATTTATTTAAATCATAAGGCTGCCTGCACTTTATATAGTTCATACACAATGGATTTACCTCTGATTAGAATTTATTTTAGGTGTCATTATAGTTAAAGAATATTTGCCTCCAAGTAACTACTATATTGGATTTTGTTTTCTGCTTTTGTTAGGATAAGAAGAGTTTCCTCAAGTTTCTTGGTTGATAAAAGAAGAAAAAGCAATTAGAAACAAAGTTTTTTTTCCTGATGACATAGAAACAAGGAAGTTTTTTTCCCTGATGAGGTGAAGTAGGGTAATTCCTAATTGACATTTCAACCAAAATGAACCTTTAAGCTGATTAGATTAGAGAAATAATTTCGGGGCAAGGAATACTAAGATAGAATGGCTGTTGCTGAGCTATATCATGAATGAAATGCACAAATTTTATTGAGATTGCAAATACAATAACAGATGAAAACTCTACAGGTAATATTAACCCCATGACTTAAGCATCGCAAGAAACTATTTAGAAATAATTTAGATGCTTTGCTATTTCATTCTTCATTTGT
Source organism: Laticauda laticaudata (assembly GCA_004320025.1). Taxonomy (NCBI): domain Eukaryota; kingdom Metazoa; phylum Chordata; class Lepidosauria; order Squamata; family Elapidae; genus Laticauda; species Laticauda laticaudata. Next base: position 26,592 of record BHFT01041921.1, on the reverse strand, counting down.
AAGAGCAACCTCAGCTTGTTTGTGACAAAAGTCTAGTGTTTGGAATGGCACAGTAGTGCCCTTGGAACATCTATCTAGTAAGTGGACTAATAAACTGACAGCTTGAAAAAAGGGAATTCATTTTTTTGTTTCTCATAAAAAACACTCAATTTCATTTATTCAATGATATACTTGTATATGACTCTTATGACCCTATTTAGAGTCACTAAAATGGTGGACTTAACCACTAGCTGACTATATTCTGGTATTATAACCTTTTGCTTGTTTGAATAGAGGTATTTGTCTCTCCTAAACGCTTTTATTTATTTTTTGTGTTTTATAAAATGAAAGAGGGTGATGAGGGAAAAGAGAAAAAGAAAGACTTGCATTCAAGCAGAAGGTTGGAATTATCTTTTTGTCAACTATAGTCTCAGCAGTGATTCTTGAATATGTAGTGAATCTTATTCATCTCTTTCAATTTGCCTCACAGGATTGTGGGGAAAAATAGGAGGAGGAAAGTATGTTTACTATCTTGAGTTATATACAAACTGATAAAGGAGGATAACATCTAATAATAAATAAATAACCCATTTATCTAGACTGTCCAACAAATTTGAAAGGCACCAGGTTGAGGACTTATGCAATCTATATTTTTATTACGTCTTTTTGAAACTATAGATTTGAGAATTCTAAATATGGCAGCATTTCTGAGACCAAAAGAGTCATGCTGGATCAGTCATACAGCCTTAAAATAATATATAAAAAAATAAGCTTGGAACTCTTGTTACCAAAAGTTAATTTAGTGATTTAATTGCATTTGAAAAGATTATGCTAGATGTATGAAATAACTTGTTTTGGTGTATACAGGTATAGTACAGCTCTCTGTAAACTTCATGTGTATGTATTCAATGAAAGTGTTTAGTGGCACATCAGAACTGAATGAGGTAATTCATCTTCAACATTAATCTTCCAGTCTGTACCTTGATGGTCTGTACCTCAAATCTTCCTCCCTTAATGCTGTTGAAGATATGAATAGATTCTAAAGTAGGAAAGCTATGAAAAACAGGTCAGGCTATTCTTGAGAGAGATTTACATTAGGTTATAAAAAAGCACAGGGGAAGCTAGCTAGGATGAACTTTAATATATGGTGAAAGTGGGCTGGATCAAAAGGAGGATGAAATAAGAGAAACATGAATAATGTTGCTAAATTTCAGCACCTGAATCAGATACTTCCCTGGAGCTCAGAAAATGCAGATAAGAAAGGGATGGATTTTCAGTGATGTGTTCATGGCTATCATCTTTCTAGTCATTCACCTTGCGATAGCATTTCCTACTGTACCTAGCCAATGGTAATCATTGCTGAGAATTGTTAAAGTTGTAGCCCCAATTTAAAAAAAGACACCGATTTTAAAAAGACTGTCATCAGGGGCATCCATGGAGAATATTTAGAAGAATGGCTGGTTCTTCCACAGTCAACTTGCTTCTTGGCTGCCCCACCCCTGGAGACTCAACTGATTACTTCTTCAGAAAGCACTCTGAGGGTACCCAGCTCCCTGAGGGAGCAAGAAGGTTCATTTCCAGAATTTCCCTTTTCCCAGGGAAGTTTCTTCTGACTTAGAAAACATTCTAAATGCAAAACTGTGGAGAATCTGTAATAGACCAGAAGGAAATGCTACATCCAAGTCACAATGATTCTGCAGGAAGTTTTCTTTCAAGTCCAGAAAAATTAGAAACACGCTTTGGGAGGGGGGGGGCAAATGAGCAAATCTCCCAGGATTGTCTACAAAGTAAAAAAAGAATTACAATCAGGTTTTGCAAGGCTCACAACCTTTCTTTATACTGTTGAATGCCTTTTGGGTTTGAGAGCATATTAGGACTCCTGCTATGAAACAGTTCCTATGGTAGGTATGGTCAATCTCAAAGTACTCAAATACCTGAAAGGAAATCATTGAGACAGTTACCTACCTACTCTTAACCTTCCAGAATGCTTTATATCAGTCAAATTTAGACTGTTTTTTTTCACTTTGGCAGGTGGGCACAATTCCAAGCAAAGCACCTAGGCTGTGTAGAATGTAAAAGATGGAAATCATAATTAATGTAACCTTGCAACTGCTTTCCATTGCAGAAGCTTCCTTTTGTTACTTTAGAAACATTTTAAAAATGAAATGGTGAACTCTAATAGAAGTGTTTATTGTCCTTTAACACTATGGCACTACATGTGGGAACAGAAATAAATTGATTCCTAAAGAGACTGCTCTAAAAAGATGCCAAATGCAAGGCTGCTGAGCCTGTAGTCCTTGATTTTCCTTCCTCTATCTCTTATCATCATCCTAAACTCATTTTTCCCCATAAATGGACTCTTTTGATGCCTAGAGATAGAAGAGACAGTAATTTAAAGGACTAAGGCCTGAATTCCAATAAAAGAAATCTGACTGAACTCTTTGCTTGGCTGGGATGCCCACTACTATCATGGCTTTTGCATCAAACATCTAACCTACTTCTATTATTGTGAAGATAAAATAAGAATGGAAAGGACCACATACACCACCTTGAGTTCCTTGAAAGAAGTGCACAATAACAATGTGTAAGATGGTCAGATTCAGAAGTGGTATTCAGCAGGTTCTGATCAGTTCTGGAGAACCGGTAGCGGAAATTTTGAGTCGTTCAGAGAACTGGTAAATACCACCTCTGACTGGAGATTTTACAGTATCCTTCCCCTGCCATGCCCACCAAGCTATTCCCACCAAGCCATGCCCACAGAACCGATAGTAAAAAAAAAAAAATGAATCCCACCACTGGTCAGATTGTAAAATTCTGGCAACATACCCTCTTGGAGTTTGCAAAATGTAGTATATTTCAATAAACAACATCAAGGAGGGGGATCCATTAAGAAGCTGTTAAAGAAATAGTATTTAATCATCCCCTTTTAAGGAGAGATAGTACGAGATAGTAGGCACATAAAAGGTGATGTACAGGTAAGTCTTTCATTTATGAGTATAATTGAGACCAGAATTTCCATTGCTAAGCAAGGAAGTTTAAATGAATCATGCCCAATTTATGACTTTTTTCAGCACTGTTTTTAAGCAAATCACTGCAGTTGCTATCTGAATTATGCAGTTGTTATGTGAATCTCATTCCCTCATTGATTGCTTAACAGAAGCCAGTTAGGAAGACTACAAATGGTGACCACATGACTCCAAGACTGTGCAATAGTCATAAATACATTCCAGTTCCCAAGTGAATTTTGATCATGTGATCATAGGGATGCTCTAACCATAATAAGTGTGAGGACCAATTGTCTTTTTTCAGTTTTACTGTAACTTTGAATGGTCACTAAACAAATGGTTGTAAGTCAGAGGTGGTATTCAGCAGATTCTGACAAGTTCTGGAGAACCGGTAGTAGAAATTTTGAGTAGTTCGGAGCCGGCAAATACCCCCTCTGACTGACTGTGCTCCCATCTATTCTCTGCCTCCCGAGTCCCAACTGATTGGCTTGGTCTTCTTTGGTTGCCCTGCACAGGAGAACAAAGCTGGAAAGCAGGTTAGTGGGGTGGGGAGGGAATGGGGATTTTGCAGTATCCTTCCCCTGCCATGCCCAGCAAGCCACCAAGGCAAGCCACGCCCACCAAGCCACACCACAGAACCAGTAATAATTTTTTTTGATTCCTACCACTGTTGTAAGTTGAGGATTACCTTTATAAAAAGCACTGAGATTTTTAACTATCAATATTCATTATGGCAGGAAAAGTTTACTCTCAATGAGTAGTTGGTGAAATGCAGATGTGTGTGTGTGTGTGTGTGTGTGTGTGTGTGTGTGTGGAATGAAACAATAATTTCTGTCAAAATTCTCAGTCATTGAAAAGGTTTATATTTAGGGCAGAGTTCCCCAACATTTCTGGCTTTGCAGACTGGCAGGGAGAGGGGAAAGAGGGGATGGTTCATGCAAGTGGCCGGCAAGCACACAGCACACAGCTCCTTTTCCATGAGCAGCTTGCACGCATGCCTACCACTTATGCAAATGGCGCCCACTGCTCACAGATGTGAGGATGCGCATGCGCTCGCCAGCCATTTCCATGGCCCAGTTGCAAACCCCTCACGGCCCACAGGTTGAGGACCACTGGTTTAGGGTCAAATTAATCCCAATGGCACTTGTCTTAAAATCTCAATCAAATCCTGGTCAAATAAAAAAAGGATGTGATGATATAAATTTATCAGCAAGATACAGAATTCTTCCTGTACAGTTTGTTTCCTATTTACATGATTTAGTTGTTTGCTGAGGCAGACACTCTTGATCCTAGAGCTCAGCCAAAGAGAAACACATGGAGAGTGAGGAATAAACATTAAAAAGAGACATTCTGTAGGAAAGCTAACCATAGATTGGCTTCAGATTCTTACATCCTTCACACAGGAGACTGTTCTATTTTAGAGGGTTTGTTTTTTTTAAATTCATTTCTGCATTCTTCATGTGCCAGAGAAGATGTGCTGATTTTTTTCTCTCGAAGATATGCAGTTTCTGCATTTGGAAAAGCTCTTCTTTGGAGACTATTGATCTATCTTATTATAAAAATAAATGTCCTGAACAGTAAAATCCACATTTGATAGACCACGGGCTTTGAACTCTTATCTGGTTTCAGTTCACATATTTGGATGTTCTTTTACTAATAGTTTTGCTTCTTTCAAACATGTCTCCCTTCACACCTTTGCCTGTTCTTGTAAATAATTAACTTTCCTTTAATCAAGATTTTCCACAAAGGTGCAGAGCAGTAAGTGCTATGAACTGAAAAGCATTCTAGCATTTGAAGAGATTTATATGACACATATTCTCGATTTAGAAAATGAAAACTCTGCATTTCAGTATCTGGTTTACCCACTTCAAAAGGAATATATAATAGGATCTAATCTGAGTTGGTCACCTGGACCAGAGGTTTTATCTTCTGAGCTACTGTATAACACAGAGAAGTTCCCTGAGGATGGGCTCCAACATGAATCCAAAAACTCAGGAGATAAAACCTCTGGTCCAGGTCACCAACCCAGATTGGATCTTGCAACATTATCCTGGGATATCTATATTCACCTTCATTTGTGAGTAAATTTAATGTCATTCAGAAGGACAAACTGATGTATAATAAATAGTTTTACACAATATAAAGTATGTATTGGGGAGAGAAACAATAACATTATGAGTATATGTTTTGTAAGAAAGTATTGAGGCTTCTGCTTGAATGAAAGAAAATAAAGATAAGCTTTATTTAGGAACTAATCAAGTGATAGGAAAACTCTTGTTATCTATAGCTAAGGAACTCTTCCACAGTAGACAGAACAAGTCAGTTAAGTATCTGAATTGCACAGGAAAGAGTCAAAGAAGAAGGAGACTGAGAAGAAAGTAATGAAAGTGAATATTTGGACATCTAACTGACCCTAATGGTCAGTAGTGTTATTGGTGCAGTAGGCTAGTTCATGTAAGACTGATCAAAGATGCTCCTCACTGATAAGAAGTTTGTGAGATGTTTTGATTCATGGTGTTTTAAACTCCTTATCCAGAGGTTGTATCTTGAATTCTTCATCCCGAATTCTTGATCTTGAATTCTTATACGCAGTCATTCCTGTGCATATTTGTGGTTTGCTTTCACCTGATTATGCATGTATTTTCTCAAGTTCAATTTCGCCACTGAAATTCCTTGTAAAAGCTAGGTTCCACTGGACAGATGCAAAACGTATGCAAAAAGGACACAGCGGACGAGCAAAATTTCGGGGATGGCTCCATGCGTTGTTATCCACTCCAAAAAGTGCCCCAAATTTGCATAAACAGAATGGAAAAGAACGGAAAGGAACGGACAGGGGTAGTATGTAGCGGGGATGTTAAGCAGATGTTCGTAAGAAGCCTATCAAGGCCGCTCTTAAGCTCACTGACCGGGAGATGTACGTCATGGCCAAGTGCAGCTTCCTGGAGGGTGAGGTCCACCACCGAGGAGCAGCTCAGCCCTCTGACAACCCTCTCCCTCAGACAGCCCACAGACAGCCACGTCCTCTTCCAGCCAGGAGACAGCTACCGTGTCCAGGTGTCTTCAGAGGCCCCATGGCAGAGACCCCCCCGAGAGCTGCACTCCCATCCCAGAGGACGTGGAGATCCCCTGTCACAAATGGAGGAAAGAAGCGGCAGCCACCAGAGACCGACCCACACCCACCCCAGGCTCCACCTCCACAGAAAGCAGGCAGAGAGGCAGAGGCAGACTGAGGGCCAGAGCCACACTGTCCTGTTGGAGATCAGGACACAATCAAAACCAGCACAGATCTTCTCTCTCAGCTGCGTCCACAGTGACATACCATCCTCGAACCGCAAGCCTTCATCACCTACGTGAGCTAGACCCTCACGGACCTGCCGAGGCCCAGTATCAGGTGATGAAAGCAGAAGATAACAGCACTTCATGCACAACCCTCCAGGCCCAGCTGAACCTGCTCCGACCAGCCCAGGTCTGCTCCTCCACCCCAGGCTGTGACATCGCCCTTCCACGGCTTTCAACAGCCACGCTCACCTACCAAGGCTACGAGGACCAGGACTTCCCACAGCAAAGGCAGCCCTTCCAGTCCAGGCCCAGGTTTCAATCGGATGCCACAGACACCTCACCTCGCCCAGCTGCAGACCAGGCAGCCCCACTACAACTCCTCCTTCCTCCACCCCACAGCCAAGCCCTCAACAGAAAATCTGTCATCAGTTCTTGGCCTAACATCCCAGGTCCTGAATGAAGGGCTCTCAACCTCACGGGACTGAGTCAGCTCTCTGAGAGCTTCCTGAACACACCATCCCCTGTTGTACTCTCAGGCCAAGTACCCCAAAGGCGACTCAGACCAGATTCCAGCCAGCACCACCTCCACAGGCCCTGGCCCCTTTACATCTGAGACCATGGCACGCCTCAGAGTGACTGAGAAATAGTGCCAGAAGACTGATTGTTACCTGTTCACTTTATCTTTGCTGAATACACTTTAACTTGTTCATTTTGCTTTTTAATAAAGTCATACAGTTTATCTTAAGACAGTTATTAATAAAGGTTATCTTTGCTTCACACACTTGGTTCATTTTATTTACTTCATAAAGTGTTGGTGCAAACTTTGAAAAAATGGTTAAGCCTTTGCATGCTTGTGGGATGGGTAAGGATAGCTGTGGGCATGGGTAAGGATAGCTATGAATAGGTAAGGATAGCTGTGGGATAGGTAGGATAGTTGTGGGATGGGTAAGGATACGTTGTGGCATGGGTAAGGTAGTTGGGATAGGTAAGGATAGCTGTGGGATAGATAAACTCCAGTGCAAGCATAGTGGGACTGTATGGTCCATCCTCCCAGCTGCCACACATATGGCCCTTTTTATCAATAACAATTTATTCATTGATCAACACATTTCAAAATAAACAAAGCTCTTTATTAATGCCCTATTCATTGTAGGGCACTCAACATAACATGGCACAAAGTCATCAGTTGTAATGAGACAGGCTCAAGGAAGCATCCATTAACCAATCTATCATCCTGTCTTGCCACTCCACTGCTCCAGCTGGGGAGTTGCACCAGTGTTTCAGGAGGTTGCGCTGCTTCTTCCCTTCACGTGAAGCTCTGTTGGGGCCTTGTACATCCACAGTGTCTATAGGTTAGTCCTTGCCTCCATTCACCAGGCTCCATGTCCCATTCCCTTGTTGAACGGTCCACAACCTGTTCTGCAACACTGGGTAGGCGGTGCGCATGAGATTGTGCAGGATGCAGCAAGCTTCCACGATGCTCCTCACAGTCTGTGGGTGATGCTGCATGGTGGTGAGAAGTACCTGGAACCTGTTGGCCAGGATGCCCAAAGGCATTCTTACCACCCGTCTTGCCTGGACAGCCTGTAGTTGAAGATCCTCTTCTTCATGGGTGAGGTATATTGAAGTGTGGGGCTTCATGGGGTAGGTTCTGAGGGAGAAGGCATCATCACCCCATGAAGTAGGCACATCTTGTGCTGTCATTGCGTAGGGGGTCTGGATCTGGGAAAAACCCATGAGGTTGCATTCCAGCCCATCCTTGAGGTCACTGGCGTTGTATACCTGGCTATCTGAAGCTGACCTGTTGCCTGAACGCACTCGGATGTACATGAATTGTAGTCAGCATCAACCATGGCAAAGAGGATGATACTGGAAGAAGCCCTTGTAGTTGTAATAAGAGGACCTTGAGTTGGCTGGAGCTTTGCAGTCACGTGCTTCCCATCGATGGCTCCAACGGTGTGGGGAAAGTTCCACTCTGATACCACTGTTCTGCAACTTTCCTCCAGCCTTCTTCAGTATGGACACTGGAGGAGCTCCTCCAGGTATTCTTTGATGATGGCCTGCACCACTTCTCTGACACTTTGCTGATGCTGTTGTGTGGCACCCTCCAGCATACTGCATGTTTCTGTATGTGGTTCCAGAGGCCAGGTGGCGCCAGAGTCAGTGCCGCCTTCAGTCCAGGGTCCAGTGGACAGAAGTTGGTGCTCGGCTTGGTCAACCTGGTCTCAGATGCTCTACAATTTCATCAAATATGGCTGGTGGATCCTCATGAAGTGCTGAATGCACGAGGGTCTTCATTCCTCAGCTCCACCATCAGCTTGTCATAGATCCAAACTCTACTCTTCTCCCAATCCATCGTCAGACCCACGCAGCTCTTGAATGTCTCCTTCTTCTCCTTGCATAGAAAAGGTGAAACAGTCTGAACAGGGCTTGGTTCTGGTGTGAATGATGGCGTCTACCAAAAAGGACTGTGTTATGATCCATGGTGGAGATCAATGGATGATGTGGAAGAGCAAGACCAAGGGTGAAGAGGTCTGTACACCATGGCTGCTGGACTCATACTGAGACCCAGGTGATTTCCTCCCCCTTTTTATAGGAAATATCGGTTTTCCGCTTGGTGTCCTTCTACATAATCTTGCATACTGCAGACATCCTAAATATCGAGATACATCCCATATACGAACGTTTTGTCCATTTTAATGCTTTATATACGAGATGCATCCGCTTACATCCTTTCTTTTCCATGCTACTAACGCTGTGTGGATGTTCTGTGTGCCTTTCGTTTCCTCCTCTTTCCGCTTTCAGCTTCAGTGGATGTGAGTTGAGGGATGTCCAGAGGATCGCGAGAGGATACAGCGGACGTGTAACGGATGACCAACGACGTTAGAACATTTGTTGCCCGTGTCGCGGATGTACATCCTACGCGGCCAGAAAGTTCATCCGCTCAAAAAGTTTTGTACAGCTACAAAACTTCTTGCGCGGATGAAATCACAGTGGATGGATGCTCGACGGAGAGAGCTTATGAAAACGTATGCAGTAAGTACATAACAGATGCATCGTGTTTTCCAACGGATGGCAAGCTTTTTTGTCCGTTTTACATCCTCTTTGCATCCGTTGGTGCAGTGGGACATGGGCTTTCCCTTCTGTTCTCACTTTGCCCCCCTCTTCTTCCTTTGTCTACTTCTAATATACTTTTTGTTGTTGCTTCCTGTCTTTTCTGCCAGAACTATTTTTGCGATGGTTTAATTGGAGTGGAATAAAGGGAATAAAACTCACTGTGGCAGGGAGGGAGGAGTTAAAAATAGCACTGGGATTTAAGTCCTTTTGCAGAGTTTATAAATTAAATTATCCTCTTTCCACAAGCCAACTAAAGAATGAACAGATGAGGATTGTCTTAGAACATAAGGCAACAATTGCAAATATTGTAGTAAAAGCCCTTATTTGTGCAATGCCATGGAATGGGACCCAAAAGCAGAGTCTGGGGACCATTAACGTCTAGAGCTCTCTTCTCTATGTGAGGAAATTCACTCCCAGGAGGGGGTTATTGCTATAATATCTATCCTGCAGATGCACTCTCTCTAAACACAATCTTAAAAGACAGAGCATAGTTGATTCCATCTGTAGATAATGTTTACTGACAGCTCAAATTGTTATTTCTCACTGTGGCTTTGGGCTTTCTTTCTGTGATGTTTCCAATACTTTTAATTTTAAGATCATTTATCAGACCTAGTTTCCTTCAAAGATACAGGTACAATGACACTCAGGTAGTCTCTACTGTTGTGATTTTTTTTAACAATTGATAAAGAATTTTAACAGTGCAAATATATGCTATAATCCTGTATATGAGTTTTTGAAGTAAATCCCACTAGATTCAGAGCAAACAATGAACTCAGTGCAAACGTGAACTCAGATTTGTTTTGCTCCTTCTGTAATTCAATAATTGGGCAGCTTATTTTTCATTTTTACTAATTTTTCATCAAGAAATAAAATGCAGCTGTATGATATGGAACTCTGCTACCTGTTAAACTCTCCTTTCTTTTCCTTTGGGATTTCTCAGGGATCAAGGTTACCAAAGTGTGGTTGAGCCATGACTTTAATTCTCATATCACCTGGCCTTGGAACTTTGCATCCATTTTATTCAAGCATTCAACATACATGAACACTTGTTGTATCAAGTTATTTCCCAGCTGCTCCTGAGCAAGAAAATGAAACAATCTGTTGATAATTGTTGTTCTTGAAATCAGCATAACAAGGACTGGCTCATTTTAAATTTTGCGACGTGGATCTTCAGATTCTGCAACTCCAAGTTTCCAATCAGTCACTTTATTGTTTTAATATCCTTTTTAAGTTAAAAAAAACCTTAATACCACTGAATGAACCTTTTTTATAGTTTATTTTATTTATTTGTCATATTCATATGGCATGTATCCATATGGCAAGCTAACCACTACTGCTAACAAATCAAGATTTAGTTCCCAGAATTAGCAATTACCTTTAATTTAGTTGCAGATGCTCCAACTAAATTATACCAAAACCAAGAAGTCAGCCTTCTCAACTCAATTTAGGTGAAATATAGAAATGTGATGAATGAATAAATGAATGAATGAACTTAATTGTCCTTAATTGTCCTTTTGATACATTAGACCAGCTGCTACAAAACCCATCTGTTTGAGATTATTAGAATTGTGGATTCCTTGGTGTTTTCCAACCTTGGTTATTTTCTTGCAGATAGATGTTTCAATACTAGGTAATTAGAATTGAAGCCCAATGCACTTAAGGAACAACAGGAAGGGAAAGGCTGCTGTTAATAGTAACGAAAAAAAAAGCAATTTCAGGGCTCTTCCCCCCCCAAAAAAATGCCAGTTATTCTCACAGTTCTTTTTTTCCACAATTACCTAGAGCCCACAGATTATGTACAGATTTAAAAAACAAAACAGAACACCAGGAGCTAAAATCCTATTAAAGCCAAGGAGGCAGATTCTTTCTAATGTATAGAGTTTTGAATGAGTTAATTAATCAGGCTGTCTGAAAGCCTATGTCTACATTAATCTGCAGTTTTAAACATACAGTACATGAATAACTGAAGAAAACTAGGAAAACTAAATCTTCACTAGGGCAACGTATTGAACTAAGCAGCAGAGATGAATAACAATTTTATTTCATCACATTTGCTCATCACTAAGAGACCCATATGTCCCTAATCAACTGCTTATTAGTGTGTGCACTTATAAGTTAATTTTTACTTCAGAGTTTGCAATATTCCAAGGAGTATAAAGTAGGATGACAGACTGAGCTTTGCAGAGCATATTAGCCAAGAAGTAGAGAACAGCTATGTTTAAATTCATACTGAAAACCTGGCTGAGAAATTCTGGGAGTTGAAGTCCACAGGTCTTAAAGTTGCTAACTTTGGGGGGCCCTATCCAAGAGGAAAATGCCTATCTGAATTTTGGGGTGTGTGTCATTTTCTACCTCAAATCATTCTCTTTCCCCCACACAAAGAGCTCTTGTTTTACTCATCCAGATGGCAAATACATGCTTACAAAGCATGACATCTAAGTAATGCCACAGCAGAGTATTTGATGCGGAAGTATTTTGAACAGGCAGGCAGTTAATAGAAAAAGTAGTTAATCTATACAGACTGTGCTTCTGACATTCCTCTGATCCAAAACAAGGCCATATTTTATGCTAAAATAAAGATAAAATAAAGGTCAAGGTATTGCCATGTAGGTACTGTTTTTACTTCACTCCTTGGTAGTTTGTCTTCCTGTGAATGAACTAACTATGCAAGCCAAAAGGGATTGTTTTGGGCTCTGGAGCTAAGTGTCTTTGATGTCTCCATCTGAACAGGACATGCATCCTTTCCATGGTTAATGTGTCATGCTTCAACCGAAGGGTCATTCTGACCCCGGTGGAGTCACTGCTGCCTTTTAGACCAAGGCTCATTTTGGGTGCAATTTTGAGTTAGTACTTCAAGCTTCAACACTAATATATACACAATCAATACTGCTTGTAATGCCTTGTTTATTTTATTACTGGAATACATGCAGACTTCAAAAGAAATCAATCCAATGGCAATAAGAACCAGCTTCATGTCAACACTGGAGTCTATTTATTAAATAGAAATCAGGATATGATATTAGAATAGGAACATAGAAGTAAGGAAGAGATAATAATGCAACCAGGAGAAAATATTCAAAGCTGCTGTAATATGCTTTTCTTTTCTTTTCTTATCTTTTCTTTTCTTTTCTTTTCTTTTCTGGCAACCAATTCTTGTAATTTGGGAAAACTGACAGGTAGCAAAGCCACCTTGATCTAATCATTACTTCATCTCTTATAGGACCAGATATTGATAAGTAAATAATGACAGTGCAAAACTTCCAGCCAATGTGAAATAAACTGGAGGCCTTTGAAATGAATTTGATGTAAGAAATATTTTTTGCAAATGAAATTTCAACTTCTTCACAACAGTTCATTTTGTATTCAAAACAATGCTAAATCTCCTTTCAATGAACAAACTGGATTTTCTCGTAAGGCAGTCACAATTTCTACAAGTTTCTGACTGCTGTATAAATGTATACAATCTTTAGCCCTCAAGTGGAACTATAAATGATTAGGATAGTAGCCAGGGGATAGTGAACAACAAAGCAGTGGAGCATCTTCAGTTCCACTCGAACAACTAGGTCAAAAAAATACTGTTTGATGTGCAACATTATCCAACATTCCCAAGTCAATAACTTCCAGTAACACCCCAAAGAGTGCTTGCTCTATTGCTCATAAACAACATTTTAGTAAACTCAACCAATTAATTTCAAGGCAAACTGAAGAAAACATTACTTCCCCAAGAATAGAAATGGTACTGTCCAATTCCAGGCAACTGTCAGATGTGGCTTCACATCACATTCAGAACATAATCCCAACAACCCCGTTAATGAGCAGTTGATAACCTCTAGTCACTGTGTCATGTTCTGGCTTCCTCCTCTTGTGATGGTAGAGTTGAAAATCTGGTAAAGTCCACACAGACCCAGGACGAGGGTACAATCATAAGGAGATAAAAGGAAGCCCACAATGTATGCTATATTCTGCTGCCAACCAGGTATACATGCCCAATGGAACCAATGGAACAATCTCTCAGTAACACCAACTGAATTGATCAGTTAAATTCATCCATGCAGCAGGCTCTGGTTGGAGAGGCTTTGTGAATTCATGGATTACCAACCAAATCTGATTCTCATTGTCGTTATTCATGATGGAAGCTAAAAGCAAGTGCCTTCCACAACGAGTAACCACCAACTAAACCACTCAGTCTGAAAGTAGGAGAGAATGACTACCAAGGGAAATTATGTATTCTAGGAAGCCTGTATCAGTTGTTCTCAGAAGTTTCAAAATATTATCCAAAAGGAAAAGCTGTTTCCTTCTTTAACCAGATAAAATGAGATGCATTTTCATTTTATTAACACCCAACAGGTCATCTAGATAGTTGAATTAAAAATTAAATATCAAACTTTTAAGTATACCCTAAAATACAAATAAAAGAGATCCTCCTCAATACTTGTAGCATCAAAACTGAAGTTTCACTAATTAAATCCAAATAGCCCCCACTTTTTAAAAACTGCAGAATGTGTGTAACTTCTAATGACTTGCTGGAAAATTCAGTCTCTGAGGTCAATCTTTGGATGTGAATAAAGCCAGGGGGAGTTAAGAAAATATTTAGCCAGAGGCAAGCCTCTAAATGAGAAACCAGGAACACAGCAGAAATGTGGGTGGGCTAAGGAAGTTCATGGCAACGGACTGATGGCTATTATGTTGAATGCAACCAAGCACAGTTGAAGAAGCCTTGGAAGAAATGATTTCAGGTGGGAAGAGCTTGTTCTAGAATGTCTGTGGCATAAAAAATAAGTCCATTGTCATGAGTGGTGATCCATTAGATCATTTCCCCAACTTTCCATCATGAGTGGGGTTTTTGATAAGGAGTGCCTTTAATACCAGTGTGCAAAGTGTGGCAAAAAGGGTCCATGGATCCTCAAAAGAAAACCCTGAGCTACAATTGGAAACAAAAGCAAAACCTTTCCCAGCTACTCCTTTCAAGCTCCTAAGAAATATTGGAGGAATCTGCACCTTGCAGCTCTCAAGGAAAGCTGTTTTCAGCAGGTGCAATGCCTTTGGAAAAACTAGAGCAGTCATTTATCTATCTATCCACAATGCAGCAGTGACCAACAGCATTTAGATTTCAGAGTGGCAAGCAGATAATGAGCCCAAGGTCCAGCCGAGGCCTCAGGAATATTTTTAATATATTTATACATGTGTGGATATAGAGTGGCTTTTAAGTAGAGTATTATATACTAGCTGAGGAGGAATGCATAGAAAAAAGAAAGGACTTCCAACATGGCCTCATTCCATAATGCCAGAGAGCTCATATTCACTCGGTAAAAATGCCTGGGGTAGGTGCTCTCAAGAAACTGAGGCTGTCACTCAACAGGAAAACCCTGTGCTTCTTACATTTTCCATTAATATTGTGCCATCTTGAATGAGCAGACATTCTGTCATCGATTTTCTGGATGTCCACAGAATAACTGAAGGCAAAAATCCTTCCTGATCATCATCTTCCATTTACATCTCACTGGGATAGAAGCCCAGTTTAGCAATGGACATTTCCTTCCGAAGCCTCATAACTTCCCAATACATCAATTCCACTGTGGGTTAAAGGAAAAAAAAAAAGATTAAACAGAGAAGCAAATGAGAAATCGTTGTAGCAGAAGGCAAAC
The DNA here is from genome assembly GCA_004320025.1 of Laticauda laticaudata. Classification (NCBI taxonomy): domain Eukaryota; kingdom Metazoa; phylum Chordata; class Lepidosauria; order Squamata; family Elapidae; genus Laticauda; species Laticauda laticaudata. Next base: position 11,567 of record BHFT01041921.1, on the reverse strand, counting down.
CTGTTTGCTCTATGCTAACTTCCCCAACTCCTGAGTAGTGCTCTCCTGAGCTCAATGTTCATCAGCTCAGCCAGCACAGCCAAATGATCAGGAGTCATGAGAATCATTTGAGGAACCTATCCCTTCCATTTGGAAGAGCCACTTCATATTCTGGCAATATTTGCTAAAATATGAAGGTAGAGGAATTGATGTGTAGCATCTCTTTCCACTAACACAAAAGCAAGATCCTTGACCTACAATAATGGCTATTTCTCTATGGACCAAAAGGCAGCCAGGGGGATGGACAGTATTTGTGTGTTGTGTTACCATTGTCCTTTGCTTAACAGTATGATGTCTTCTTTTTCCACCACCATCAGCCCTTCACTTTCTCAAATTACATTTCTGCTCTGGATTCAGATTTCTTTTATCCAAGCAACTTAGTTGTGGCTCTTCTTCCTGTTCACAAGGTTATTCCTTCTGCCCAAGATAACCACATATTTATCTTCTCACTGAATGGAAGGCATCTGTATGTTGAAACCCTACCGATTTTTAATTAAAATGCTATCTTAAAAATAGTCTAAATTATGCAAAGTTCAAATCCTAATTTGGATCTTAACATCACATATACCTTCTTGAACTTATTTCTGGAGTTTGGGATTTGATTGTATGAATATGAACTTTTAAATCTATTATACACTAGATTATTAAATTAGTTCAGGTAATGTAGCTGAACACATTAGTTCAGCTAAATTACCTTTATTTTCTACCTGCTTTGGATAACATTTACAATGGGGTAGGGGGGAAATAATTATCTCTTGAATGTTCCCTTATGAAATGTCCAAAATGCTTGGAATGATTTGGTGGTGCCATTTGTAATCTCGTACGTTTGCTGCGCACCTTGTGAATTAGCTACAAAGGGAAGAGCCCAACTTGTACATCTCAAAAGAGAGAAAAAGAAGGGAATTCTTACCATCTTGTCTCACCAGTCCCTGCTGGATATACCGAATGTAAGTGAAGAAGTTGCATACGGCTGTAATCTAAAAGAGAGAACAAACATTACACCTGTTTATAAGCACATTTAGAAATGTTTACAGAAAACATACTGAATAGCACAGACAATAGTAAACTCTTCTGTCTTTAAAATGATAAATTACTCTGATGGCATCAGATGCAAGATACCTAAAAAGGCATAGATCAAGGCAAAACAAACGCAAGCAAGCTGAACCCAATTGTTCTGCATGTATTCACATTTATAGTGCCCAGATAAAGATTAGATTATTTTCTGCTAGGCGCTTTACTAATAAGAACTTACCCTGGCCCTGCAGGAAGGGGAAATATAGTAATAATTCCCAGAATCCCCCAGTTTGATACGATGCTTACAGGCTCGGGACAGGCCACTCAGAGCGCATTTCCTATAAAAAGGGAGGTGGGAGTGGAAAGAGTTAAGCAGGATGTCATCTCGAGGCCTTGACTAAAGGGAACAAAACATGATGCTGATCACCAGAATGCAAACCCAAGAAAAGACCTTCATTTCTGCATCCTATTAAAGGGTTCAACAGTATGTTGTCATTTTTTTTAGTTATTCTCCATACTATGAATTTATCCTAAAAAGTATTAAGGCTATAAAGCTAAGCATAGTTATTAGCAAAGAAGTTCAACTCCAGTCAATTCAATTCAGTTCAATTTACAATTCTTAGAAGTGGAGGGTAAATTTGTCAACTTCGTATTGGTGATTGTTATATCCTGGGAGGAGATCTTCCTATTCTGTCAGCTAAAACTGAACGATCTAAATCAGTATTTTTTAAGTTCCAGAATTCTCCAGCATGATTGTCTTTGTACAGCCCTCCTGCTTCTTGTTTTTAATCTTGGAGGGTAATGAGTACTTCTGTTGACTCAAACTTTGTTGATTCAAAACTTGCTATTTGCAGCTTGTTTGAAAAGTACATTTGGGGCATTCAGTCTCAAAAGATGTTGCTCCTATAGAGGTTGCAGAAAGTTTTGGAATTTGGCCTTACTAGAAATAAAAATATTAAGAAATGGAAAAATCATAAAGATGCATTTACAAATATTCTGCCTCCATTCTATCACCTCTTCCTATTTTACAGTAAATGAACTCAAATTATTATGAAGATTAGCAGTGTTGAATATTTGAAGTTGTTGTATCTTGTTTTTCTTCCTTCTGTAGATTTATAAGTAATTTAATTTAAAAAAGAGAACAGAAAAGAATCTATTACTATTAAGTCACCTGTAGGCAATTCAAAATTTCTTGCATTAAAATTTGACCTTTGAAAAAGTCTAGCTGCAAGATTTGGGAGGTAACCAGCAACACAGAAAACCAAGTAGAGTTAATATTACAGGAGAAAGTTGACAGTTAGTAGACAAAAATACCCCTCTGGGATTATATACCCAGAAGTGCAGGAATAAAGAACTATTTCAAAGACAGTTGTAATTGAAGATTATATGGTACCCTGTCAGCATCCTGAATGCTTATTATTTTGATAACACAAATTACAAAGCTGTTAGTAACAACTTGAGTTAGTAGCTTATTAATAATGGAGTAAATACCTTTTCACTGGCTTAAAAAAAAACTTACGTTATAATTTGGGACCGGGACCCACTGTGAGAAGAAATAAGAAGTTGAAACTAGGATTAGGCTGGAAATGGCAACATTCATTCTTCTTGGTCTAATGGTGGTGTGCGTATAGAAAGCACAGCTCAAACTGAGGGAAGATTAACATCTAAATTATTTATGCTATAATCCTATATGAGGGGGCTTTGGTGCTCTCTGAGCTTGCTTCTTTTCTTGCAAACGTTTCATTACCCTAACTAGGTTACATCATCAATGCACATCCTATACATACCAAGAAACCGACAAGAACAAACCTGGAGTAGCAGAATTCTGGACTACACTATTCCTAAAGTTTAAATGGGGCACAGAGAATATCTGTCTCAAGGATAAGTTATTTCCAGCCCTGCAGACTGACCATACCACTTGGGTCTAAAATAACCAAGTGCCCTTTCTTGTGGGCCACCTTGCACTGATGCCAATGGGAGGGGGGATTGCACAGCAGATGAACCACGTTATCAGCCATGCAGTCTAATGGGAGAAAGCAATTTGACAACTCCAGGCAGTTTAAACCCTTTGCCCAGAGTTCTGTACAAATAGTAGACATAGAGATCAAATCATATTCTCTCACAAAGTGGTGGTTGTGGATAACCATCAACAATATTAATCATATCTCTCAGGCTCCCTTAATGTCCAATTTCCATACCTGGAAAATAAGCATCCCTTCAGTCAAGTTCTTACTTTGCACCAGCATAAAACAATTTTCAAGTTTGTAGTACATTTCTAGCTAAATTTAGATCCATTAGAACTGCTGATTGTTGCTAATATTATTTATACTTTTGTACATTCATGTAATCCGATTCTCCTATTACTGATCCCTTCCCTCCTTTGCTTTCTCTTCTGGATTTTGTGGGCCAAGCAGTATAAATTGAAAGGAAGGATACACAATGGTGCAATAAAACAAATTCTGTAAACAACTAAATAGAAGACCTTGTTTCAGAAAGGCAATTGGTAATGTAGCATGTTAGAAGCTAATGATGCATCTGTGGAAGAAGAGCAGAAGTTTTTTAAAAAAGCAGCTGGATAGCTGTTATGATCTTACTTTGGTCCACCGCATTCAATGGCTGCCACCTTCACTACAGGCAATGCCTGGGTAGCCACTGGTTCAATGGTAAGGGTGTTCTGCTCCACAGCTGCCTGAACCAGCTCTGAAAGCTACAACAAAGAAAACAAACACAAGGAATTACATCAACAAGGAAGGAGCACCTCCATCTCTCAGAAATCTCTGAACAACTCATCTTAAACTGACTTCATGCTTGGTAAAGTCCAGGCAAGGGCCTACATCTTCTTGGTAAATCCTCTTGAGAAAAGGACACAATTTATCCAATGTTGGAGACTCCTTCCAAGCCTGAAATTCTGCAAACAAGATGGAATCCACCTGCAGCGACAGAAAACCACGAAACAGAAGTCTATTGAAGAAAACTAGGGAGAGAAAAACATACACACAGAGATATACAGACACGAAGAAGGAAGGAAGTATTCCATTACAAAAACCAGAACATTTTTCCAGTGTATGTCCTATTAGGCAGATGATGAGGCAAGGAAGTAAAATGTGACTTATGTGCCAGAAATGGGTGGTTCTGCCTCCTGCTGTGGTTACTGCAGAAAGGGCATGACAAAGAGAGCATCCTCAGGAGCAGAGGTGGTATTCAGCAGGTCTGACCAGTTCTGGAGAACCGGTAGTGGAAATTTTGAGTAGTTTGGAAAACCAGCAAATACCACCTCTGACTGGCCTCGCCACCATCTATTTTCTGCCTCCTGAGTCCTAGCTGATCGGCTGGGTCTTCTTTTGTTGCCCTGCACAGGAGAACAAAGCTGGAAAGCAGGTTAGTGGGGTGGGGAGGAAATGGGATTTTGCAGTATCCATCCCCTGGAGTGGGGTGGGAATGGGGATTTTACAGTATCCTTCCCCTGCCACACCCACCAAGCCACGCCCACCAGGCCACATTATGCCCACAAGCCACGTCCACAGAACCAGTCATAAAACTGTTTGAATTCCACCACTGCTCAGGAGACAATGTATCCTCCATCAGTAGATTACAGTAGTAGTACCCCAATAAGGGAACCAAAGGGAACATCAGTTATTAGTCTGGACATTTTTGAACACACAGAGGCTTACATGACCTATCAGAGGTGAAGGTCAGTTCCATCTTCTCCATGGGGAAGCAGCCTCTCATGGACTGTGATCTGCATTCATACTCAAGCAGTATGTCAATGACATAGAGGGTGGGGCCTCAGCAAAAACTCCTGCTTCTCTTTATGACAAATCAGTTGCTTTGAACAGGTTCAGAAGAAGGGCAGGAAAACCTTAAGATAGCTCAACTGTAAATTCTCCTATAACTTTATTACTATTGACAGTATAAATATTAAGCTCTTCCAAACAAGTGATTTGTATTTTAGATCACACATCTTTGTACCACTGAATAGGGAGATAACTGTGCACATGGTTTTCCCATGAAAGAAGCAGCTTAATTGCCCCCCGCCCCCGCTTCACCAAAAAAGAATTCACTTCTGATCTCAGCAAGCAAGCAACCCTTCATCAAAGTTGAAAAAAAATTGTTGTTTTTTCCCCCCAAAGACTGCATGACTACTTGGTTGGGTTGAATAAAGGCCCAATTTCAAAAACAACTCATAGTTGAAGCATTCTTTGTCCTGAAGACTGTTACAGAATAGGGCATGCTAGGTAGGAAAGGCAGGATGCAGTGAGTCTTTTCTTCTAGCCATGTATCCACATGGCAGGGAGAAGACTCACAAGATCAGAGAGTCTTTTCAGTTGGGATGGCACTAAATTTATCTGTCAAAGAAGTAAGCCAAATTGTAAATAAATAAATATTTAACCAAGCAAGTAAAGAAGATCAGGCACCCATGGTTTTGCATTAGCAGGCAGGCCAGGCCAACAGAGAAAACATAACTGCTTGGTTTTTGTAACCACCCCTTAAGAATAAAAAATATTTAAAACATTCTGTAATGAATCAAGTCTTGAATGTGGATTTCTCCCAGAAAAGTGTACTGGTGCCTTTGGGAAATCCAAGGCAAATAAGGACAGAATTGCAGAACCCCCTCCTAATTTTGCTTTTAGAAATTGCTAAACATTTGGGATTTCTGATTCCAAAATTGGACTGGTGTCCACTGACCATCCAGTCTTCCATAAATTTGTGAGTTCTCCTTCCAAAGGTAAATAAGTTAGCAGCTCATATTTGATTTGTGGAAAATATCTGTTCTTGGCATTTTGGTTTCTCAACCTAGCCCACGGAACTGCCATGGCTATAGACGAGACCTTTGTTTTAAATCAGGGATGGGGAACTATGGTCCTTTTATGACTTGTGGACTTTTAACTCCCAGGATTCCTGAGCCAGGCTGGTTCAGAATTCTGGGAATTAAAGTCCACAAATCACAAAGGGCCCATAGTTCCACACTTCTGTTTTAAATAAGGCAATTCTCAAAATCTTCAAACTTTGGTGGCTTTAGGTTCTTTTTTAAATCAAGGCAATCCTCAAACCCCGTGAGTACCTCCAGATTTTCAGGAAGCCGCCAAACTTTCCCAGTATGTTCTCTTCCAAATGTTGGAGGGTTAGAAAATTCCACAACAGGATAACCATGATTATAAAAAATAACTGACTTCTGACATCCCTAGCTGCATTTAAAAAAAAAAGCTTATAAAAGATTCTAATATTGGAATATTTTGAGGAAGATTTTTTTCTTACTCTCTTGTCCATACATATTTTTAAAAAGCAGCACACAAACACGTCAAAGACTGTGAAAAGAATGTAGCAGTGAATGCAGCTCTCCAGCCTGAAGGAAAAGTCTCTACTGACAATGTAGAAGCACTAAGCTACAGGGACTGCTCACCTAAGACCAGGAAACCACTTCAGAGCACGCATATGGGAGAAGGGGGGAGACATTTAGAGGGGAAAAACACGCACATAAAGGACCGTTAGTATTAAATAAAAAACTGAACAGGGGGAAGTGTTAAAAGTATATCCAAAAAGTATTTCTTGTTGACAGAACTGATCCTTCCTCAAGATAAGTGAATCCAGTTTCCACAGCTAGACTGGTTGGGATTGCAACTATCAAGATTTTTTTTAATCAATCTTGATGTTGCAGTCCCTCCCTTTCTGGCAACAACTGCTATGGATAATGAATCTAGCCAACATGAAAAGGAGGACATGTCTCTTTACTATCTGTACAGAAGATAGAACCGCTTCCCTCAGATTTGATGACCACCTTCACCAGCAAAGCAATCTTGTTGGCAGAACTATTCTATTTCACCCCACCCTAAGAGAGATTACCTGCCGCGAGAGAGAAGAGGAGAAAGGAGAGTCTGCTGCCAGGAACCGCCAGCCTGGCTCATAGGTGATGTGGATCGCCTTCGCAGGGACGATACAGAGCAGCAGGGAGAGGAGAGTGGGTACCCCAGACTTTAAGGAATGGGAGAGCAAGACAGATAGGTGATAAGGGCAGAAAGAAGGGGAAAGAGGAGAAAGACAAGGAGAGAAATGGTGTGAGAGGCACAGAAGATTAGAAAGAATACGACCTCAGTTACAAAAGAACTTGGGCACAAATATCCCACCCCAGAAGGTACATAAAGATGGCCACCCTATTTAATTCTGGTCTAATCCACATGTACTGGGACTGCAACTCCCAGAATTCCCAAATTATCTGTTCCCAGCAATATTGGGAACTCTGGTCCAACATGGCTAAAACCTACAAGACTTGATCAAACAAGAGGCTTCTCATGTTTGATTCGTTATATTTAAGCTCATTCATGCGTAGTCATGCATGATCATTACTGCTTATTTTTTTGACTCTGATTTAGTATATCAAAAGAACCCAATCAGAATCAAGGAATTAATCAAAATAGGTCAAATGAAAGGTTCCTCAATACTTTCTGCAATGAAGCAGGTTGTGTAAAACAAGACTTTTCCACGAGATAAAACACTTTTCCACTAGATCCCTGCCCCTACTGCGTTTCCCCTTTTCACACACAACACAGCATAGTTGATAAAATTGTGCTTCCTCCCAGAGCCTCAAGCTAGAGGCTGATTGATCACATTTACCCACCTCTTTGAATTCGCTGTTGACTGACTCCTGGGGTGCACTCTGGCCAGCAACTGTCGTTGCACCGGTGCTACTGGTGCTCTTGTTGCGTCCATGTCCCTTTCTGAAGGCTGTTTTGGTGGGGCTCTGAAGTTGTGGGTGCAACTCCCGATTTGGTGAGGAAGGAGTTGACGTTATGACTAGTGTCTTCAAGGCTGTCACCTCTGCTTGCAGCATGTCAATCTGATGAGAGACCAAGAGCCATCAGCAATGATCAGCAAAGAACTTGGTCCCAGGATTATGCCACATCCAGGAGAACATTTAATGGGTCATGAAGCCAATCAGGCGTGGCTCTTCTTTGAAGCAAACAAAGTTCAGTTCAGAAGCTACCTAGCTTTCAATTTCATGTTTTTATTCTTATTTCCCTGCACAATCCCCAAATGTTAAGTATATAAGCTTTACAAAGATTTTTCCCTGTACATCGTAACTACAAAAAGTATTAAATAGGAAAGAACACATACATATTTGCACATATTAGTTACCTACATACCTGGTTTTCTTGGTGCATAATTTTTATTTATACAAACACTGACAAATATAAAAATATTTATCCAAATACTGGTTCATGTAAAGAAGGCCACAGGTAGTCCTCAACTTATAGTTGTTTGTTTAGTGACTGTTCAAAGTTATAACAATGTTGGAAAAAGTGACTTATGGCCGTTTTTCACATTCACAACTGTTCCCCATGGTCATGGAATCAAAATTCAGATGCTTGTAACTGACATGTATTTGTGCTGGTTGCAGTATCCTGGGATTTTGTGATCACCTTTTGCGACCTTTCAACAAGGAAAGTCAATGGGGAAGGCAGATTCACTTAACAGCTGGATTACTAACTGTAGTGGTTCACTTAACAACTGTGGCAAGAAAGGTTGTAAAATGGTGCAAACTCACAACTGTCTCACTTAGCAACAGAAATTGTGGTTTTAAGTCAAGGACTATTTATATTTCTCACATGATGGTTGGGTAAAGCATCGAACACAAAATCTTTCAGGTATTTGCTTTAGTTCTGCCAACAGATAGCGCTATAATCACATTGAAATGGTGGCTTTTTTCTGTAGTTCACAGCTACAAATCCCTTTCAAAAATCCTTTGCTATGCCTCTCTTGAATTTTTGAAAATACAAGAAGTTCGAGTTCAGCAAGTTCTTCTAAAGTCATCCAAAAAGGGACTGTGGAAGCTGAAGTATTAGTGATATATCACTGATCTCTGGTGCCCCCTCTCCTGCACAAACTGGTTGAACAAGACTCTTCAAATACCTGAAGGTTTCTCATGCTGGAAGCAAAGACATTTTCTGCTCCTCCAGAGAACGGGATGAAACCTAATTGGCTTCAGTTACCATGGATAGTTTGGGGATGAAGATTAGGATAAAGTGTTGACATTAACAGAAATCTCACAATGGATCTAACAGCTAGGCTTTATCCAGTTCCTTGAGGCAATGTATTTACATTATGCTACTTGGTCCTTCTTTGTTATTGTTGTTTTTGCAGGGATTGCTTCTGAATGTATACTGGTCGTCCTTGATTTATGGCTATAAGTTGGTGTGCAGTTTCAGTCACAAGTTGTTGTTAACCAAGTTGTGATGGTTGTTAAGCAAGTCATCAGGTGGCTGTGTCCAATTTGAAGACTTTTTGTAGTGGTCATTAAGTGAATGCTGTTGAGCATAGTTAAGCAAACCCAAATGTTATAGAGTGTTTTGTTTTTTTTACCTCAAACAGGAAATAAACAGCAGTTTCCGGCAAAAATGTCATAAATCATGGTCAGGTGATCACAGAATGCTGCATGGCTGTAAATGCAGGCCAGTTGTTGAGCACCCAAAATGCAATCACGTGTGGGGCGGACATTTTAACTTCAAATCTAGGTAACAAATAGCTTTTTCAAGGATCTGTTGTAACTGAACAGTCGCTAAGCAACCTGTTGTAAGTCGAGGACTTCCTGTAGCTACTAAATAGGTCTCCATTTCAGCAGGCAGAACATGTTTGTCTTGTATCTTCTTTGCCTTCTGAATACTCTCTGAACTCTTTCTGGCATCAAGCCATAGGGGTACGCCTATTTATGGTCTTGCTCGTGCCTACTAAGGCTACAACCCTCCGCTCCCTTCCTTGGAAACAAACCCCAGCAAACTCATCAGGATTTGTTTCTGAACTGGAACTGCTAGAATTGCATGGAAAACCTTTTCTAAAACATGTGAAATGACATGGGTTTTCAGACACCGAGAGCCAAGTCTCCTGCTTCAGCAAAATTCAGGTCTCTGACTTTATAGAGGATTTCTCTTTTTGATTGCAGTGCATTTATGTTTAGCGGTTTGGTTTTCAGTTTTCTGAAGTTATTACAACCCTCCTGCATTCTTTTTTATTGCTTTATCATCAATTCCCATGAGCCTTCACTGAGAGGAACCGTGTCGTGAGAGGAACCGTGGCTTGGGCTTTGTTACAGTTATCAGTGTGGAGGTCACAGGTTGACAACACATTTGAAAAATATTACTCAGAAGCATTTCTGTCTGATTCGATTCCTGCTCCTGAGTAACAGCTTGATTTGGACTACTCTGCCACATAAAAAGGCCTTTTTTTTTTAACCTGTTGCCTCCAACCAGGAAGGAGAAAGGAGCCGCAATAGATATTTTACACCTAAGTGGCTCCCAATACCTTTACATCTGAAAGAAAAACCTGCTCCAGAACTTCTGTATGCATACACACACTCCCCACACAGTTGAGAACTAATACAAGCAGGTTTGTTACCCAGATCATGAGGGGAGCCCATATCTAAAAGATTCCCTTTCAGCATCTGGCTCATGGACTTTGAGATATGCTTAGTAGATATGGTCTTGTGGTCACCATGGTTGTACAGATAGAGGCAACGTATGAAATGGATTTCTTCACCTTTCCTTGTGCCTCCCTCAGCTGCTTCTCTGAGGCCGCTTGCTTGGTGTTTGCCTCCCGGACCATTTTGTGGGCTTCCTACAGCAGATAGAACAAAACAAAAGGAAACTTTTGTCCAAGGTTCTCAAAAATGACAAGAACAATTTTTAAAGAAAATGGAAGAGAGGCCCAACTGTCTTTTCCCAAACTGCCACCCATAAGAACCAACACAGACACATGGTGCATAGGGCACATTAAAATAAGGAACGTTTAATCACACACAGCAGAAGCGCACAGTCTTTTATTGATGGTGAATCTTGCTGAATGTTGACAGGTGAATCTTGCTGAATGCAGAACTCTTGCAGACTTCATGAGGAAAGGGTAATGTGGAAAATGAGTGCAGCCAACATAGAAAGTTGGAATATGGAATATTGAGATTAAATCGTGATTTTTTGGGAGGGAAATTCCATCCAATTTCTTCTCCACAAGCCTATTTTCACGGTTTCTCTTCCATCTGCATATCTGTCACTTTTATGTACTACAAATTGGTGACAGCTATACAGGTGGTTTGCAATAAAAAGCAGTGGAAAGACCAGGTATGATAACCATACAAAACAGCATTTTCCCCTCCTCTGCTAGAAACACGTACTGTATGTTCTAAGATTATATTTCCTCTTCTCGGGATCTTTTTCTTCCTGGCAATCAAAATGCCACCAATACAGGTAGTCCTCAACTTACAAGAGTTCATTTAGTGACCCTTCAAATTTACAACGGCACTGAAAAAAAGAGACTTATCACTATTATTCACATGTATGACCATGGCAGCATCCCAAAGGTCATGTGATTTACATTTGACATGCTTGACAACTGGTTCATATTTATGACAGTTGCAGTGTCATGTGATCACCTTTTGCAGCCTTCCAATTAGCAAAGTTAAAGGCCCTGTCACACTGCCCAATGGATGCAAAACGTTTGTAAAAAGGACACAGCGGATGAGAAAAATGTTCCAT